>JASDQU010033029.1:5613-22153 GCA_032191745.1 Picea mariana | reverse complement strand
TCCCCCTTGAAGAGGCTTATTATCTGAAATTATGTCTTTTTCAAGGCGTTGAGTACTCTTTCTGAGGTTTTTCTATGCTATATTTATATTTGGTTCTTAACAATGTATTTCAAGATGATAGACCAAGTGAAGTTGTATACCACTTTATGAACTTGGTTGTTGGTACAAACCTCAAACTACAAACAATGTGAAGTAATAAATAATCAAAGGTATGATACTTCTTTCCTTACTCTGAGCACGAGAAGTTAATGGAGACCATCAGTGTTATAAGTGATCCCAATGGTCTACTTGAATGACCATAGGAATGTAAAAGGAATAATTGAACAAATATTTCAGATTTTTAAATGATCGAAATTTTGGCTTCATTTTATGGTTGTTATGGTATTCTTTTATTTTCTGGTTCTTTTTGTTGTTAGGGAACTATTTCTATCATTCCCTTCCCTTTCCTTTCCTTTCTTCCCTATCCTTTGCTTTCCTTGATTTCCTAGCCTTGCCTTTCCTTTCTCTACCTTTTCTTGGCTTGGCTTGGCTTGGCTTGGCTTGGCTTGCCTTTCCTTTCCACACCTTGTTTTTCCTTGCCATTTGTTACCTTGCCTTTTCTTGCCTTGCCATGTCTTACCTTGCCGTGTCTTACCTTTCCTTTCCTTTCCTTACCTTCCCTTGCCTTTCCTTGCCATGCCATGCCATTCCATGCCTTACATTGCCTTGGATTTTTCCTTGCCTTGCCTTTCCTTGCCATGCCATGCCAGGACATGCCTTTTCTTTCCATTCCATGCCATGCCATTGTTGGATATTTTCAGCTTCAGGAAGTCATTCTCCAAAAGAAAGCACAAGAAGACCCATCAATACCATTACAAGAATCCCCAGGAAGAAGTTGAATACCCAGGAAGAGAACTCGGCTCCATACGAAATTAATAAAGAAATTAAAGACCCATAAATAAGAAGTTGTCCCCAAATTGGCACTTATATTAGTATAAATACAAGACTAGCTCATTTCATTTGAACAGTCAGACTGCTCCTTCTGCAGTGCACACAAGGCAGTTGCAGCTACAGTTTTTAGATATTTCTCTATATCTTGGTTTTTGTTGTGTTGGAGAGTGCACCACACTTGGAGAAGCTCTTGCTTGGTTATTGTTGGTCATCTTATTGAGGCACTAGGTCTTGGTGATGCTAGCCTTGGGAAGGATCTTCTTTGTATGGTATTTTGGTTATTGATGGTGATGTACTGGTAATATCTTGGACTGAATTATTCTAGAGAAATGTTGTTATGTTTTCTCCCAAGTTTGGGTTTCCCAGGATAAACTCTTGTGTTCTTGTGTTTTGTTCTTACGTTTACTATGCATGGTTAATATTTCTAGATCTTGTCATTTCCACTACAATATTATAGTTGATATTTTTAGTGTATAGTTATTCTATGATAATTTTTGTATGAAAGTGTATCTAGTTATTAATCATAAGGCAATAACTATCAAGAGTTGAGAATCATAAAACATCAACATGGTATCAGAGCTAGTTGAAATATTTCCACTGTATTGTTGCAATCGTAGTTATAGTTGAAATTGTAGTTGCATTTGCCAATTACAATTGTAGTTGCATTTTCCAGTCACTAGTTGTAGTTGCAGTTATAGTTTCTAGTTGCTAGTTGTAGTTGACAATTATAGTTGCAGTTGTCAGTCACCAGTTTCCAGTTGTGCAAGCCTTGAGATTAGAAGACAAGCTAGATGGTGCTACAAATTATAAAGGTATGTAGTTATATATGTTTCCAATTTATATCATTTAGCAGAGTATGAGGGTGTTTGCATGGGATGTACAAGGGACATTTTTCCAAGCAATGACCCAAAGCGATCATTAGATCTAGTGCATTCAGAGGAATAGCTCATCCTCCCTAGAAATTAAGACTCCATTTTTGCATATCAGGTTTGATATTTTTATATTGTTGCATCTTAAATAAATATTGTAACCGAGACAATAGTATTTATAAATCTATTACTGCTAATTACTTTTGCTATCAAATGTTTTGAATATTGTTAGTACAATGATCACTGTGTAAATGCTCATTGTTTAGTACTAATGATGCACTTATTTACAAGATGAAATTGATCTCTTCTAGGATATGTTCTTGGTTGTTGTCTTTGTCCAGGGAAGGTTACTATGGAAGTTACAACACTAGAAAAGTGTTTTTCTTGTCTTTTGTTCTTTTCTTTTTTTGGGTAGGTTACCATGGAGGAATGATTGGTAACAACACTAGAAAAGTTTTGTTCCTATTTGCCATTTTTTATTCTTGTTCCTATTTCCTTATCATAAGAATAGTTTTCTTGTCTGCTATTTTTTTATTGCGTTTGTTCTGGGCAGGTCACAAGTGATAGCTCTGAGAGGGATCTATAGTGACAACTTCAGGAGACAACATATTAGATGGTATCTAGTTTGATACATGGAGAAGGATATTCATACATGGAATTGTATACATGATAGTATACATTCATATATGGAAGGTGAAGAAGATAAAATTAGAACCTTCTAAAAAGAAGGATACTTTTGTGGGATAAAAAGTGTTCCACATGGAGATTGAAAGTGAGGAGCAGATGGCTCCACTAGTGGTGAGCTAGGTGGCTCCACCAAGTACCATCTCAAAAGTCACTAGAGTTCAAGGGGAGTCAACCATCAGTATCCAGTAAGGAGGAGAAACCCCCCTAGGATAGTTCATAGGATATCAGACTTCAGAGGGAGTCAGCAGATAAAGAGGGAGCATATGGCTCTAGATATTGTACAGACTTAGAGGGAGTCAAGCTTTAGAGGGATCATGCAGACTCAGAGTGATCTTGACCTCAAAGATATTTAGTTAACTTAGAGGGAGAGTCGATCATTCAGAGGGAGTTCCCCCCTCAGGTTCAGGTGGGAGAGAGATGTCTTCCAGGAGTGATAGACACGTGTCATGATTTGAGGAGGCCTTAAGGAGATGTGAGATCTCCTGGGAGGATACACATGTTTTAGTATATCTTTCTACAGTGATAGAGTAGGAAACCAATCAAGAGGACTGGGTATGGATTTTTTCTCAGTCATAGAGGGAGCAGCCTGTGAGGCAGAATGGACAACAAGACTTACTCTAATGATTGATGGAGTTGGCCTCAGAGTTTGAGATGGAGGATCCTGGCTGGATGTACTCATGGGATTAAATGTGTGATGTGATCAGATGAGATCTTCCTCATTTAGGGGATACTGATGAGATTCGATATGATGGACTACAATTCCATGACTACACCTATGATGACAATTCTAAATAAGTTGAGTGATTATACTTCATATTCATATTTGGTGGATCCCATGATGTACAGGAAGTTGATTAGATCCTTTATGTACCTGGTTAATTCTAGACCAAATATTTTATTTGTAGTGAGCACCCTGAGCTAATATTTGGTTGAAGCCACGGAAATTCCAGTGGGTGGTAGAGAAGCATGATACAATTGGATATGGTTTGTCTCAGGTAATGAAGTGAGGCTGCAGAGATATATAGATTCAGATTGAGCAGGGAGTGCAGTAGATATATTGATCAACACATGGTGCTTCTTTGGATTGGAATCAATTACCGTTTCCAGGATAAGCTGGAAGAAAGCTTCTGTAGCACTCATTACAATAGAGATGAAGTATTTCATATCCAATATCACAAGTCGTGAAGAAGTGTGGCTTCTGAAGCTTCTTGCAGGACTTCATCTGAAACATGGTATAGAAGGGAGCAGGGAATCTCCAATAATTATCCACAGATGATCAAATTGCATATATCCTCCTAGATTGTCCATGCTGACTTGGATGAGAAGGATGATACACATGATTAGCCATGTTATTTTTTCTAGTGATGAGCATTGATGTTTCAACATCAGGAAAAAATTATCCTAGATTGGTCATGCATGTAGCTATGCTAGTGTTGATATGACCAAGGGAGAATAATTCATTCACTCACGGGGCTCTACTAGTGGTGAATGGTCCATGTATGTTGATGTTCTCCAGGAAATAACATCAGGTATAAATTCTCCCAGATTGGTCATGCACGGGGATATGCTAGTGCTTCTATGACCAAGGGAGAATGATTCATTCACTTATGGGGTTCTTCTAGTATTGAATGGACCATAGAATCAGGCATATATTATCCCATATTGGTCATCCACGGGGCTATGCTAGTGATGAAATGACCAAGGGTAAATGATTCATTCATCCACAGGGCTTTACTAGTGGTGAATGTCCCAGGTATAGTCCTTCTCCTGCTAAGGAGGGGATGGAATCGAGATGCTATCACATGCACTGATCCTGATTATTTTTGGCATGAAAGGAGATCGGAGATATAATAAAGAAATGCACAGAGATATCGCAGATATTCAATAATATAACATAAATATATCAAAGTTGCAACCATAAACATAGAGTTACAGTAATACATGATTTCTATTAATGAAATAAATGTACAGAGTCTATAAAAATACCAAGTGAAAGACTCGCTAGAATTGTGGCAGATTATCTCTGAGAAGAGATGTGACGGCTACTTGCATTCACAAGAAGATGATTACAATGAGGCTCTGAAGGCCTTTTTACAATAAATAGGAATTCCCAAAACCCTAGACATCCAAAAACATAACCCTAGGAGATGAAGCGCCAAAATTCGTGTGGGCCCCGTTTGGGTAAGTTAGTACATCAACTTCCTGGGGTCGTAACTTTTTCATATGATCTTCGTTTTAGGCGTATGATAGGTCGTTGGAAAGGTATCATCGAGGAGATTCATTTTGGGGGCTCGATTATTTCTTCAACTATCATTGAGAACCTAGATCTCTAAAAACCTTCATTTAGGCCCTCAAAATGGCCCTGGAAGTTAAAACCTACTAAAAATCGTAATTTGCCAAAATTGCCAGAAAACTGGGTTGAGCTAGTCAAAAAAGGTGGGTGGCCACCGATATCCACTTGGATCATGCACATTCCTAGATGGAATGTATGTGCGGAGATGGTACATAAACATGGTTCATGAAGACAACCTTTCTATGACAGAAGAAATACAAGTATGGAGAATGCCTCCCTCGTTGAGAGGGAGTTTTGGATATTTGCAACTTTGGGCAATCATTCTCCACAAGAAAGTACAAGAAGACCCATCTTTACCATTATAAGAATCCCTAGGAATAAGTTGAAGACCTAGGAAGAGAAGTCAGCCCCACAGGAAATTAATAAAGAAATTGAAGACCCAAAAATAAGAAGTTGGCCCCAGAGTGGCGTCCATATTAGTATAAATACAGGACTGGATCATTTCATTTAGACAATCAAACAACTCCTTCTGCAATGTGCATAAGGTATTTTTAGTTGCATTTTTATCTATTTATCTATATCTTGGTTATGGTTGTCTTGGAGAATGTGCCACACTTGGAGAAGCTCTTGCTTGGTTATTCTTGGTCATCTTATTGAGGTGCTAGGTCTTGGTGATGCTATCCCTAGGTAGGATATTCTCTGTATGGTATTTTGGCTATTGATGGTGATGTAATGGTAATATCTTGGACTGAATTCTTTTAGAGAAAGGTTGTTTGGTTTTCTCCCAAGTTTGGGTTTCCTAGGATAAACTCTTGTGTTCTTGTGTTTACTGTGCATGGTTAATATTTCTAGATCTTGTCATTTCTATTGCAGTCTTAAAGTTGATATTTTTAGTGTATAGTTATTCTATGATAACTGTTGTATGAAAGTGTATCTTGTTATTAATCATAAGGAAATAACTATCAAGAGCTAAGAATCATAAAACATCAACAACCATGTCTTGCATTGCCTTGGCTCGCATATCCTTGCCTTGCCTTGCCATGCCATGCCTTTCCATGCCATGCCTCACATTTCCATGCCAATCCATGCCTTACCTAACTTCACAACCATATATAATCACTTGTCATTGAGTAGCAATGAAATATATCTTTCTATTTTTTTCAAAACCAAAGAATTTTTACACTTTCTATTTATATCAAAATAGGTTTTCCAAACACAATCAATCTTTTTTTAAACAATATGGTTCCAATTAATATTTTTAGTGAATGTCAACCGAAGATATTTTTACATGTGAAATTCCTCCAAGTTATTGTTATACCTACAATTAGGGTAAGACATTTTCCTAGATTTCATGATTAACCTTTAATAATTGAAGTTGTAATTTAAGATCATAAGGTATAACTTTTAGAGATACAGGGCAATTTTTCTTAACTCCTATATTACAATTGATTTCTACCAGCCCTCATTGTTTATAATATTTACAATATTTTTTTTCATGCATCCTTCTCACATCATCCCTCAACACAAAAGGAATCTTGTGATCTTGTGATCTCTTCTTCCTTATGTTAGTTCCAAGAACCATATCAATGAGTTTGCTAGTGTCAATGAAACAACCATATTTTTGGACACTCCTCTGCTCACCACTTTAAAAAAAAAGAATAACAAGGATTTCATTAGAAGGTTCAGGAAAACAATATTTGGGACATAAGTAGAAAAGTCTTTAAATTTGATGGATGATAACAGATCCACCAATTCCAGGAATTTTTTCTTAATAACATTTCATGTATTCAGATTTCCATAAATTTTCAACACCAATCTCAATGTTAGTTTTGCTAAGAAGGGTTTAAATGTTATACCAGGAATTATGAGATTCATAAAAATTTGCATCTTATTATGTTTTCTTGATATCTCTTATTTAAAAAATTTCCTCCAAAATTTCTTAGGTTTGAATTTATAAATGTGTAATACTTTTTCCTACTTTCTATTTACATAATTTCATTTATTTATTTTAATTAAAGCTTTACGATTGTTTATGTTGATATACTTTAGGGATGAAAGGATTGATCATTTTTTTTTAAATAATAATAAAATTCAAAGGAGTACTCATATTCAAGCTAATCCAAGATATACAAACTAATAATTTTGTTGAATAAGAGAATTTAAAATATAACATAACCCATTACATTGTTGTCAAGAAACCAACTTAACAAGATGTTGGATCTAGCTACCAGACTCCATAATTGTAACAAAATCCAAGTAACCACCCATGTGTACTAGTATTGTGCCTTTCCTTGCCTTTCCTTTCCATGCCATGCTATGCCATGCCTTTCCTTGACATGCCATGCCATGTATTACCTTTCCATGCTATGCCTTTCCTTGCCTTTCCATGCCATGCCTTGCATTTCCTTGCATTGCATTGCCTTGACTTTCCTTGCCTTTCCTTTCCATGCCATGCCATCCCATTCCTTTCCTTTCCATTACATGCCATGTAATGCCTTTCCTTTCCATGCCATGTCATGCCATGTCTTGTGTTGCATTTCCTTGCCTTTCATTGCATTGCCTTTCCATGCCATGCCATGCCTTGCCTTTCCTTGCCATGCAATTTCTTTCCTTGCCTTGAATTTCCATGCCATACCTTGCCTTTCCATGCCATGCCTTGTCATTCATTTCCATGCCATGCCTTGCATTTCCTTGTCTTACATTGTCTTTCCTTTCCTTGCATTTCCATGCCTTTCCTTTCCATTCCATGTCATTCCTTTCCTTTCCACGTCATGCCTTGCCTTGCCTTTCCATGCCATGCCTTTCCTTAACATGCTATGCCATGCCATGTATTACATTTCCTTACTTTGAATTTCCTTGCCATGTCATGACATGCCTTGCATTTCCTTTCCATGCCATGCCTTTCCTTTCCTTTCCATGATGTGCCTTTCCTTTCAATGCCATGCCATTCTATGACTTGCATTGACTTGTGTTGCATTACATTGCCTTGTGTTTCCTTTCCTTGCCATGCCATGCCATGCCTTTCCTTTAATTGCCTTGAATTTCTATGCCATGCCATTCCTTTACTTACCATGACATTCTATGCCTTGCCTTTCCATTCCATGTCTTGCCTTTCCTTGCCATGCCATGCCATGCCTTGCAATATCTTGCGTTGCATTGTGTTTCCTTGTGTTGTATGGCCTTGCCATGCCATGCCATGCCTTTCATTTTCTTACCATTTCATGCCCTGTCATGCCTTGTCTTACCATGCCATGCATTTCCTTTCCATGCCATGCCTTGCCTTTCCATGCCATGCCATGCCATGCCTTGCATTTCCTTGCCTTTCCTTACCTTTCCTTTCCTTTGCATGCCATGCCATGCCATTCCATTCCTTTCCTTGCCTTGAATTTCCATGCCATGCCATGCCTTTCCTTGCCATTCCTTTCCATGCCTTTCCATGCCATGCCATGTCTAGCCTTACAGGGTGTTAAATTGTCAAACATATGCAAAAAGCACTGAACAAAACCCGAGTTTCGTAGATCATCCAACAAATTATTTTATAGGAAATACAATGAAAATGAAGGGGCCCCATTAGATGAAACCTAGTATCGTGAATCCAATGCAACTGACAGTTCATCCATCTAAGGGCCAGTTAGTTTTTTATCGTGATTTGCAACTTGCCTCCTCAAGCCATTGAAGGACATGTTGGGAATTTGTTGCAGGGGCATAAAATACAAACTGGGTAGCATGATGAAGTTCCGTAAGATCTCACATGTCTATTTGGCCAAGTCCCATGTGACTTCACTACCCACAATCGCCTGGCACAATGTTCTTGAAAATCATCCTCTTGTTCAAAAATTGCACTGTGCCTCACTGAGCAAGACCCTAGTTCCAGAGATCCCCAAAAAAACACTTTTTCAAGAAAAGAAATGACAACAGAGGGGCCCCATTAGTTGAAACCTAGTGCTTTGGATCCAATGCAACCAATGATTCATCCATCTGAGGCTCGGTTAGAGTTTTATCATGAGTTCCAACTTTCCTCCCCAAGCCATTCTGGGACATGTTGGCAATTTTCTCTGGGGGAATACAATCCAAACTGAGCATCATAACGAAGTTTTGTAAACTCCCACACATCTAATTTTCCAAGTCCCATGCAACTATGCTACCCACAATTTCCCGGCATAGTGTTCTTGAAAATAAACCTCTTATTCAGAAATTGCATTGTGCCTCACTGGGAAAAACCCTAGTTCTGGAGATGCCCCAACAAATGATTTTACAAGAAACAGACTGATATTGGAAGGGCCCCACTATCTAAAACTTGATTCCCTATATCTAATGCAACTGATGGTTCATCCATCTGAGGCCTGGTTGGATTTTTATCGTGAGTTGCAACTCACCTCCTCAATCCATTTAGGGACATGTTGGCATTTTGGTCCGGGGGCATAAAATCCAAACCGAGAAGCATAATGGAGTTCTGTAACGTCCTACATGTTTTTTTTGGCCAAGACCCACATGAAAATGCTACCTACAATCACCTAGCACAATGTTCTTGAAAATCGACCTCTTATTCAGAAATTGCACTGTGTCTCACTGAGAAAAACCCTAGTTCCATAGATCCTCCAACAAGGATAACTTTAAGGATGGAATTTTATTTTGAAATGTAGAAACCTTGGGGAATCTTACTATTCCTTCAAATTTCTAAGGATTTTATATAGTTTTTATAAAATTTGGCAATTTTAAAGGTAAAATAATTGTGTCCTATAGAATTTGGGAGAATAATTTTTAGAATGGTGAATTTGTTTTTGGGGAAAAGCATGGAAAATTATCCCATAGGAGAAATTTAGCCCCTAAAATTTTCCCTATCCTCCAACAAATGCTTTTCGAGGCAATGGAATGACATCAGCGCCCCGCCCCCCCCCAAGTTGAAACTTGATTCCACGGATCCAATGTAATCGATGGTTCATCTATCCGAGGCTCGTTTAGAGTTTTAGAAACTCGCCTCCGTAAGCCAATGAAGGACATGTTGGAAATTTGCTTCGGGGGCATAAAATATAAACTGAGCAACATAATGGAGTTTCATAAGCTCTTGTACGTCGCTTTTGCCAAGGACCACACAACCAAACTACCCACAATCTCCCAACACAATGATTATAGAGACATATTTCTTGTGGTCGACTCAAAGGAAAATAAATTCTCTATAACATTGAAAAGAACTATATTTTTACAAATAATTAGTTTTATGAATATCGTAATGAAAGTACCATTAGGCGAATTGTGGTTAGACTTTATCTTCTAAAAGGTGTATCTGATACACAACCCATTTGAAAGATGGTAATCACATGAAATTCATAATTTTATTGTTATTAAAAGAGTTTTATATTATCTATGTTATTAAAAGATCTTTGTTACACTTTCTATGTGTAAATGTGTACAAGAATATTTATGGTTACTGAAATCATTTGCATACTTTTTATAGATATTATATGTAGTATTGTATTCCAACTCAATCCATTGTTTACCTATTCAAACACTTTGATGCTAATCATCATTTTTGGTTTTGTATGAATTTTAATCATGTGAAAGAAATCAATAATTAGAGGTGTAAACTCATCAAGGATGTCAAGGAAAGGCATGGCATGGCATTACAAGGAAAGGCATGTAATGGGAAGGAAAGGCATGCCATGGAAAGGAAAGGAAAGGAAAGGAAAGTAAGGGCAAGGCAAGGAATGACATGGAATGGCATGGCATGGAAAGGCATGGAAAGAAAATGAAAGGCAAGGAAATGCAATGCAAGATAATGCAAGGCATGGAATTCCAAGGAAAGGAATGACATGGAATGCCATGGAAAGGAAAGGCATGGCATGGAATAGAAATGCATGGCATGGCATGTCAAGGCAAGGCATGGCATGGAATGACATGGAAAGGCAAGGCAAGGCAAGGAAAGGAAATGCAAGGCAAGCCAATGCAACACAAGGAAATGCAAGACATGGCATGACATGACAAGGAAAGGTATGGCATGGAAGGAAAGGAAAGGAATGGCATGGAAAGGAAAGGCATGACATGACATGGCAAGGAAAGCAAGGAAAGGCATGGCAAGGCAAGGAAATGCAATGCAAGACAATGCAAGGCATGGCATGGAAAGTCAAGGAAAGGCAGGGAAATGAAAGGCAAGGAAAGGCTAGACAAAACAATGAAAGGAAAGGCATGGCAATGCATGGCAAGGCATCGCAAGGCAAGGTCTAGGTCTAAGTATAGGTCTAGGTATGGAAAGTCAAGGCAAGACAATGCAAGGCATGACAAGGTAAGGAAAGGCATGTCAAGGAAAGGCATGGCGTGGAAAGTCAAGGCAAGGAAAGGCATGCCATGAAAAGGAAAGGAAAGGCATGAAATGGCATGTCAAGGCAGGGCAAGGCAAGGAAAGACAATGCGAGGCATGACATGGGAAGGAAATCCATGCCATGACAAGGCAAGGGATGGCATGAAATGACAAGTAAAGGCATGGAATGGCATGAAATGACAAGGTAATGCAAGGAAAGGAAATGAAAGGCATGGCATGTAAAGAAAAAGCATGGCATGGCAAGGCAAGGCATGGCATGGGAAGTCAAGGAAAGGTAGGGAAATGCAAGTCAAGGAAAGGATAGACATGGCAAGGCAAGGAAAGGCATGGTAAGGAATGTAAATGAAAGGTCTAGGTATAAGTCTATAGGAAAGAAAATGCATAAAAGGAAAGGAAAGGAATGGAAAGGCAAGGAATGGCATGGAAATTCAACGAAAGGAAATGCATGGAATGACAGGGCAAGGAAAGGCATGGAATGACATGAAAAGGCAAGGCAAGGCAAGGAAATTCAATGCAAGTCAATGCAAGGCATGTCATGGCAAGGAAATGAATGACATGGCAAGGAAAGGCATGGCATAGCATGTCATGTCAAGACAAGACATGGAATGGCATGGAAATGCAAGGAAAGACAATACAACACAAGGAAATGAAAGGCATGGCATGGCATGACAAGGCAAGGCATGGCCTGGAAAGGAAAGGCACAACATGGAAAGTCAAGGCAAGGCAGGGAAATGAAAGGCAAGGCAAGGATAAACATGGAAAGGCATGGCATGGAAAGGAAAGGCATGTTAAGGCAAGGAAAGGAATGACATGGAAAGGAAAGGCATGGCATGGCATGGAATGGAAAGGAAAAGAATGACATGACATGACATGGAAAGGAAAGACAATGCAAGACAAGGAAATGCAATGCAAGGAAATGCAAGACATGACATGGGATGACATGGAAAGGAAAGGCATGACATGGAAAGGAAAATCAAGGCATGGCATGGCATGGAGAGTCAATGAAAGGAGAGGAATTGCATGGAAAGGAAAGGCATGACATGGCATGGCATGGAAAGGAAAGACAAGGTAAGGAAAGGTAATACATCATAAGGAAATGCAAGGCATGTCATGTCATGGAAAGGCAATTCAAATCATAACATGAAACATGGAAAGGAAAGGCATGGCATGGAAACTCAAGGAAAGGAAAGGCTAAACATGGCAAGGCGGGGCAAGGCAAGGTATGGTAAGGCATGGAAATTCAAGGTCTAGGTCTAGGTCTAGTTATGAAAAGGAAAGGAAAGGAAAGGAAAGGAAATGAATGATAAGGAAAGGAAAGGAATGGTAAGGCAAGGAATGACATGGAAATTCAAGGCAAGGAAGGGAAATTCAAGGCATGGAAAGGAAAGGCAAGGCATGGCAAGGGAAGGTCTAGGTATAGGTCTAGGTATAGGTATGGAAAGGCAAGGAAAGGCAATGGAAGGCATGGCAAGGAAAGACATGGCATGGAAAGACAATGCATGACATGGAAAGTCAAGGAAATACAAGGTATGGAATGGCAAGGCAAGGAATGGCATGGAAAGTCAAGGAAAGGAATTGTATGACATGACATGGCAAGGTAAGGAAAGACAAGGCAAGGAAAGGAAAGGTAAGGCAAGGAGGAAAGGAAAAGGAAAGGAAATTATAGGCAAGCAAGGTGAGCAAAGGAAAGACAATGAAAGGCTAGGCATTGATCACTTACTTTGTTGTGGACACTTCATCCACTTGGAATATTACACATTCATCCATGGAGTTGTATACATTGGAATTCACACATGTGGAGTGGTTGCATGCATGCATATTCTTGGAGGGAACATTCCTTCTAGACACTTGCCATTTGAATTAGCTTTATGCCTATTTTTGGTGGTGCATCCCCTTCATCAGAATTATTTGGTGCATACTACTACTATTTTTGGATGAGGGTGAATTGATTTGGAGAGGATAATGTCCACATGTCGTAACATGGTCAACCATGGATTGCAGAGAGATCTAAATAATCCATTATTATAATATTTATTTGACTTGTCATGGATTTAGTTAGAAAATAATAATATTTTATTGTATAATAGAAGAGACTCACTCTATAAAGAAGATATATCTCTCTCCATTGTAAAGGGACAATAATTTGGGTATTTAGGAGCTCTCCTCTTGTTGTAATATTGGTTGTCATTGATGTCAACCCTTGAAGAAGTTCAGTAGCCCAAAAGGAATGGTTATGGAACCCATAGTTGATCAAGAAAAATGTCACGAAGAACGATGTAAATGCAAGTAACTCACTCATGGATGGATAGTACTCATTATGCCATTTCCGATGATAGGTGGTACGCCACGTGGTTTCTCACGGTTGAGGAGTTATGGCCTTGTGAAGTTGGAAGCTCCAAATAATGGTCAAGAAGCCCCAAATTGGTTACAACTCCTTATTGAAAGGGTAAAGTGGTTGTAACAAGAAATTATAGAAGCCCCTAAGTTGAAGGAAAGAGGTTACTTGGAAAAATTATAAATACACCTCAAAGAGTCATTCACAAGTATATTCGCTCACCTATTCAATTGAATATCTTCAAGTGAACTGGTGATCTATTTGGAAAGTTAGTGACGAAGAAATATGAGGTAGTGAAAAGAGAGGAGTGTAGGAGTTTTAGGGTTGTAGAGGAGAGCGAAGTTTGATGAGGAACCCCAATTTGGTTGGCTCCAGTGGGTCATAGAACTAGTGTCCCATGAGGCACCCCCGCGGGTTTCTTAGGGATTGTCATGTGAGGCCCTGCATGATAGGATGTCTTAGTCCCGAGAGGATAAGAAAATTTTGGGGGTTATGCTAATACCAGGTCCTAGAAATCAGAAGTGAGCATACATGCCAGATATACTGTGTATCAGGTCAGCTGCAAAGGTATTGGTATTCTTATGTGTTTGTTTTGATTTTTATACTTGGTCATTGTATGATACATGCTTGAGGTATGGTTGTTTTGGCACATGATTGAGGTACATCTTGGCTACATGGTTGATAGAGGTATATTCTTGTATAGGATTATGACATGATCAGTATGGTTCATCTTTGAGTTGTGGATGTATGGTTGAGCTATACACTTGATGTATTATGGCACGTGATTTGGTTCTTTGAGGCTCTTCATTGATGATATGGTAAATGTATATACATGATTGATGCTATGGTATATGGTATTGGTTTTATATGTGGTTGTTGTTCTAGTACATGATTTATGATGTTATGGTATCTACACTTGGCATATCTTATGGTACATGATTGATCCATTGTTGGTACACTGTTAATTCATGGTATGACATAGGTTTTGGTATAGAAAGTTGATAATACAGTGATAGTTACAGGTTGATGGTACAGTGACAGTGACAGGTCAGATATAGTGACAAGTTGATAGGTTATAGGTTGATGTGACTGAGGCAGTGATAGTGGCAGTGACAAAGATTGTGACAATGGCAATGATAGTGGAAGTGATAGTGATAATGGTAGTGATAGTTGGTCTACATTTATATTTCAGGATGAAAGGAAGGGGAAAGGAAAGGGGGTTGTAGCCTCACAACTACATTTGAACCCAAAATCTGACGACAACCTCCAACGCCACCCAAAAAATTGGCCTTGTCATCAGATTTTACCTTTAAAAAATTTAATTTTCTTGTTTGTTTTTTTCGAATTGGCCCTGACGGTCGTCGGATATTTGACTAATAAGGAATTGTTGTCATTTTTTCTAAGGATAAGCCTCATATGTTATATGACAATGGAAAATGCATCATATTTTTTATGCCAGTTGATCCGACAGGATCTTTTATGATTATGGTTGAGTTTTAAACTTGCATGAATTCATTAACCATTTGAGAATTTAATGAAAGAATGAGGAAAAGAAGAATATTATATCAGTCAAATACACATATGCAGATCTGAAAACAATGATGAACAACAAACCATAAGAACGCAGGTTGATAACGGAGTTTGGCACAATGTTTGCCTACGTCTCCGGGCCTTTTTCCTGTGGGGGAGGCTTCTTTATTTCTGCTCAAGTGCTCAAAATTACATCTCATCAATGCCCAAAGGCTACAAGACTGATCTGGTCTTGTTGACACAGATCTCTAGAACCCAATGTAAGAAACGACACGCAAATCTGATGCTCCAAGCTCCCAGAAACGATCCGACAGCGTTTCCACCTCAAAGGCTTCCCTGCAACAAACTGACTTTGGCTTGGCTTTCCAACAACATAACTCTGCAAAAATGACTGTCCCTTGGCCTCAAACAGGCCTAGTTTATATAGAAAAGGAGTTGGTTTCACATCCCCAACTTCCTCCAAGAATCTGGCCTCCAAAAAAGCCCAATATCCCCCAAAATTGGAAGAAATTTGCTAAAAATAGCTTCAATTAATTAAAAAGGAAAGCAAAATCTATTTTAAAACCCACTTTATATAAGTATTGGGCTTAAGCCCCCCGAATCCGGGCGCGGCCCCCTCTTTGCGGTCGTATGGATCGTTCATATGGCCACGCGCCCCACGCGTGGCCCCTTTCGCGTGCTCCAGCCCTCATATCTCGATCACGTGGCTATGTGGCCGAGCGCTTATAGCGCTAGCCCCTGCACCCGGTCTTATCAGCGATTACATAGGCCCGTGGCCTAATGTTAAACCCATGCGTTTGTAGCGATAAACCCCGGTCTTATGGCGTGGACGTATGTGGCGTGTATAGAACCCATGGTTCATTCCATAACCGCCCGCTATATAAAAGGGATAAGCCCTGGTCATATGGCATGTGACCGATCAATGGGCAACGTTAAACAAACTCGCCATATAACCAAAACCACCAACAATGGGGTGCCACGTGGATGCCCATGACTGGGCCACGTGGCACCTTTTTTAACCAATCAGAACTAAACACGTGTCGTCATTTAATTGGTCCACCTGTTTGCCACGTAAACCGCCGTACTGCCAACTGTCGATCCACTGTGCTGCCACGTCATCCGATGACGTCACCTGGTGCCACGTCACCCTGCCACTTGTCGGACGTCGATTAGCCCACGTCAATGCTGACGTCATCATGCTGACGTCAGCGTGCCACATGTCACCCTGTGAGTGGTGACACGTGTCACCTCGATATTGGTCCGACCGCATGCCAAAAGTGCCAAATCAGCCTGACACGTGTCACGTTCTGGAGACGCCACGTGTCCTGTACGGAAGCCGCCACGTGTCCTGTACGGAATCTTCCACGTCACTGTACGGAATCTACCACATCACTGTACGGAATCTGCCATGTCACTATATGGAATCTGCCACGTGTCACTGTACGGACGTGTCACTGTACGGACGTGCCACGTGTCCTGCCCAGTCAGCATCAAATTTTTACCTGTTTGACTTTTCGGACAGAACGCGATATCTTCTCCATACAGACTCCGTTTGACATAAAAATTATACCACCGGAATC
>JASDQU010033026.1:30744-44322 GCA_032191745.1 Picea mariana | reverse complement strand
ATTGATGTCATGAATCCTCTTATGATGTGTTCCCCATTGATATATCTATTTCATTGAAGTGATAGTATACATCCTAATTTTTATGATAGGATCTTAGAATGGCTTGAGGATTCATATCTAAAAAATCTTCATAATAAAGATAAAGTTGTGCTTGCTTGGTTTGTACCTAAATATCTCAGAGGTAAGTATGACATGATTTTTTTAGGTCCTCCATGTGAAGAAATTCATGAACACTTGGAGAATTGTCAGGAGGATGGGGAACTTCGGCCTTGGCTAATGGTTATGTCAGGTCCCCATAATATTGACAATTTTTCCAAACTCACTTACACATTATGACCCATATCACAACAAGATTGCAGAATGGTTGTAGGATTCATACATCAAGAAGTTTCAAAAGAATGGTAAGGTCGTGTTTTATTTGTTTTTAAATGAATATATAGGAGGTAAGCATGACATATTTCTTTTATATATGAAAATACTACATTATTTTATTCTGATTTTTGACTTTCTGTGCCTTAATGCAGAATTGAAGATGTTCTTGTGGTTGCATTGGAAATACGATTTTACTTAGACTTTTTATTTGTTTAGTAGTTAGAATAGGTTTTGTTGTAGGTTTCCTTTAGTTTTCTTTTTGAATGTTTCTTTTTGTAATAATGTAGTTATGAACGCAAGTGGGTACACCAAGAGAACCATAATATGAATGTTGCCAGGGAAGTCCACTTTTCCTTTTCTCTCTGCTTTTCGTTGGATATTTCTTTTCAAAAATGCATTATCATCATGGCAATTTTAAAATGGAAAGTAAAGATCTAAGTAAATTTAACTATCAATTCACTCGAATTCAACCCTGACCCAAGGTGCCATGAGTAGGACTACACTCATATTAATAAGGATTTTTCTATTTTCTTTTAGTATCTCAAGAAATACTTCACCTAAGAAAAGTCAGACTTATGGCCTATAAATATGGCCTATATATATATATATATATATATAATTTTCTTTTCGTTGCTTCTTGTGTTTCCTTAAGAATTATTTCTAAATCATAATTCATTATTGAGGGGAATCAGATCTTTCACTAACAACAGTTGAAACAGTTCAAGTCTTTTCCAAATCGTTGTTCCTGTTTTTTTTTTTGAAGTATTAGGGAAATATGATTATCTTTAAAACTTCTTACACCGTCCCAACTCTAATGAGATCAACTCAAAGCTCTTCCCCATCCTTGAGATGATTTCTTAATTGAAATCTAAATGTCCAAATCATGATGAAAATTATCATTTCTTAAAGAACAAGAAACAATATTAATGGTCAATCCTATGATTGCATGGCTGTGGAATATTCAGTATCACCCCACTCTCTCGTTATCATGAAGCTTCTAAAATTTTATAAATGATTATAGAATTTTGGAATCACTTTAATGTGTGGGAATTGTGTGTAAACCCACCAAGATACTAAACAGGTCTACTGGCAGCGGGTAAATGCACACATGATACCAAGACAAATTCATCGGGGTACTGAACAAGCCTGCTGGAAGTGAAGCAATGTCGGGTTCAAGGTCCTTCAGGTATGTTTTTAAATTGATCAGATATCAAGATATTTTTTGTCATAAATGGACGACTTTTGGATGGGATCGAAGTACAGGAGAGGTTTAAATGACATCCTTGCCAAGGCTATAAACGTATGCTCGTAGTAGTGACCTTGTCAATAGTATTGGAGTTACTTGTATAAATATCGTTACCCCTTTGATCAAAATGAAATTTTGGGTTAAAATCTTTGGCAGAACTTTGTTCGATCGTATGACTATGTTATTTGCCTGAGTTTCTGTCAAAACTCTTGATTTGTTTCTTAATTTCTTTTAATAACTATCTAATTTATCTTTTCCTGATATAAAGTTCTGATGATGTAGAGATAACTGCTTCGCCCAACAAGTTGCCATTATTGGCAGCCAAATATTCATGTTGTTTTCATCGATATTTAAAATATAGTTTTAATGGAATACATTTTTTTAATGGCCGCCCCTTTGTATCTGTGAAAGACTTCAATCATGATTTATGTTTTGAAAAATCGCTTGATTGGTTGTGTGTTTTTTGAGTGCATTTCTTTCAATAAATCTCTCGTTTATTCTTGTTTCAATTTCATGACTATTTAAGAATGAAATTGAAACAAGCTTGGTCTAGACACATCAGACATATTCTCAAGCTTCATCATGTGGAATTGAGTGAGTGCTTAAAATAAAAAAAACAACTAATAATCTTAAGAACCTTAAAGGCCATTGAGCTTATCATTTTATGAATTGTCTCTTTACCATTAGCATATGAGTTGATCACCTTTGCGGTATGCCTTAGTCATTTTATTCATTTGGATTTTTGATTATCACCTATCACCTCCATGATCGCTCATGAAACTAAAACTTTGATATAGCTTTGAAATATGAACGCTATCCCCTATTGCCACATTGTAGTCTAATCGTTGTTGTACATGACTGTCATCCATGCTCTGAAACAATTACTCCCTCGTCTTGCTGGCTTAAGCTCACATTCATTGCCTCGGTGGTAGTGTTTCATTTTTGGGGTTAGGTTCTCAATAGAGGAGGTGGTTTTCAACTACACATGTCCTCTGGTTTAGTATTCAATCAACAGCCTGAGTGGTGGTTATGATGGCCTTCTCCCAAAGCCTTAGTTATCAGGTCACCTATGAAAATGTAGAACTTATCATTCATATCGGGTGGTTTAAAACACAGGTACAGACTTTATTAAATATAGATTTGTCTCTATCTTAGAAGATATGAGAAACATATCTCAAACTTAGTTTAAATACGAATGCTTTCCCAGAGATAGGCGATTCCTCCTGGACCATATGATGGACTTATTTTTTTTAAACTATATGGGATACAGTTTACTCTTTGTCTTTCGTCCTTTTGTAGACTGTGTAATGTTTTCATTGTTTTCTCATGTAATTTCTGGATGTGAATTTTTATTTGTATTGAACTAGATTTAGTCTATTATGCATATAACCTTTCATGTTATGTTTTTCTTTACGCAGTTCATTATATTTTGGTTCTGTTGATATCTGTGATTGATCATCTATCCAAGCATTTTGAGTTTACATCTAATCTTAGGTAGCTGGTAATACCATTTGCTGAGAGTTGGAGTTACTTTCATTTTCAGTTATTGGACATTTCAAAGTCACATGAGATAAAATCATTTGTCTTTCTGTCATCATAGACTTATTGTGGAATATACAAGACTTCCTTTGAGTTGTTTCAGGAAGTATTATTCTTTATTTTGTCATAGATTTATACTTGACATAGGTAAAGTGGAGCCTATACAAATACAGAGAGACAAATCTAGCTTAGTACTACTGATCAACATAAGGTTAGTTAGTTTATTATTTATTTAATTTGTTGATTTGCGAATGAATAATGATTGCATCATTTAAACATTGAATGCTTTGTCCATATTCGTTATATCATTTCAATCTTATTCACTCATTTTTTTTTATTATTTTTTCAGTTACAGTACTAGAACAATTTTGTTTAATTTTCATCTTGTTCTGATTCATCAGTTTAAAACAATTATTTTCACAAGGTTTTGCTTAAACCTTGTAATTGTATATATATCTACTATACATAGTACTACTGTTAGTTAGGCAATTATAATTAATGTGTTGATTTTTAGAATTATACCTTTAGTTAGTTTACATATTTTAGTTATTTTAGGATCCTAGTTGGCTAATGGATCCAATAAACCCGCCAGGGTAGATTATCCCAAACGACCTAGTTTAATTAGATAACCTCGGTCTAGATCTTCCCTTCTCGTTGATGATGTGTCATAAACGCCTGTAAACAACTTCGTACACCAAACCTGTTCCCACGTTTCCTTTCCCTTGGTGAGCTTAGTCAAATTGATTTTTAATGCAACCAACTGTGTCTGAACCTATGTCATTCCTCCCATGTCCCTTGTTGGTGATGCTTCTAGATTCATTGCAATCTCTAGCTCCTCGGGTTGCAATTGTTGGTTGTGGAGCCTGATTATCTTCATGTTTCATAGGTCTTTGTTTTCAACTGTGTTTATACCCCATGAAGACTGTACACCCCAGAATATTGTATGCCCTTCCATGTGGGGGGGTTACAGGGGGGGCTTCCCCCCCCCCTATGGGGTCTGGTGGAAAGCAGGCCCCTAAAGGAAAATTTTCCTTGTAAATGTATATTGAAATTTCATAGTAAATATGGACTATTCATTATAAGGCCACAGATATGATGGTATAAGTTATGTTAGGGTTTTTTTCCCTAGAAGGAAACCCTCTTTTATGAGGGAATTGTATTGCGGTTATGTATCATTGTGAATATTGTATTATGAGATAGGAGACTGTGAGAGAAAGAAGAGGAAGTTACAACGGGTGTGTTGTAGGTTATATCCCTTCATTTGTTGGATAATAATAAATGAAGGACCTAGTAATTTCTCTCGTGGATGTATCCCACACTGGTTGGACCACATATATCTATGTCTCTATTGTATTGTGTATCTTCTGTGTTTGATTTCCGCAATTGTCTTATTTTATTGCTCTGTGATCCTATTTTTTCTAACAATGATGTAACCTTATGTTGGATCAGGGGCCTTCGAATGTGTGGTAGAACTCCATCAATAAACTACTCTTATTGTTGTTGATCCAGAATTTGTAACATTAGTCTCCCTAATACATCCTTAAAGTGCTTATCGTAATCCCATACCGAATATATTTGTACCTGTTTTATCTCTTTTAGTTCAATGATGTATTTTTGAACTCCTTTAATAGTGCATGATTTATCTCTGCCAAGGTCCTAGCTTGCCCAGTAGGTGCAATGCTCTGTAATTTCATGTACCATACCAGTGCACAACCTCTAAATGTTGTTGTTGACTATGCGATTTTTATGACATCATCTTGTATGCTTTTAGTGGCCCAAACTGTTTCACAAACAAACAAATGTTGTTCTGTATCCTTTGATCCTACTCCCTTGAATTCAGGAAGTCTAAGTGTGTTGTCTATTCCCGCCATGTTGGTTTTTTTATTCCCTCCTCTCGGTGATGTTGGTGGACTCCAATTTTGACTCTGCGTACTACTACCACTATTCTGAATACTAGTACTCTGTAATCCTTGACTAATGATGATAGATTTTGACAAGTCTTATACTTTTATCTCTGACTGTTGTGACACACATGAGGTCGTGGATTCAACATAGGATCTTGTCTGAGTAGGACTTTTGGGTTCCTCTATTACTGGATTGGACTGAGAATATTCTTCTTTTCCTCCTCCATATGGTATCTCCAGGATTCGTATTTGTTCACAAGGTTCACTTTCTTTCAGCCCACTCTGCTGCTCTTCTCTCCTATCCCCAGTCTTTTTCCTCTTATACCTTCTTCATCCATGCAATTATTGAAAATCATACTCTTCCTCTGGTATGCTACCTTCTTGCATCCTCAATATCTTCCTTCCTCATTCATTTCTTCCTTCTCTTAGATGATTCCCTCATCATCCTCCAGATCCCCCTATGTGTGCGAACCCCTTTTAGTCGACGGACTTCATAATCATCACGTGGTTGTCACATAACAACATCTTTATCCTTGTATTTAATTCTTTCAAGAACCTACCGCGCGGTCCTTTGAAATTTTTTATTTCTGCAACACTATATGATTGAATGTAGTCTACCTCAAATTCTATATTATAACCCCCTAATAAACTATCTAACCAAAAATCAACTCCTCAAGTAGTTGGGTTACTTACCGAATTCAGTTGTTTTATCAATTCAAGAGTTCAATTCTTTGGCGTTGTAGAACTAAACCTTCTGATCTTCTCAACCAATCTTTCTAGCCACTCTGTTATAATTTCTGGGAATTCGTCAAAGAAAATTTTATGCAAGTCCATGAACACATACTTTTGCATCCATTGCTTGTCACTCATATGAGGGTTCCTCTTCTCTTTTCACGTGAATTCATGTTCTTTTCCTTCCAACCAGTCTGTGATTTATTTCTTAATCAGCCTCCAAAACATTCCCTTAATCGCAATTTCCCAGTCCCGACAACATAACCATTTGTTGGGATAAAACTAGTTTGCACACGTGTTGTAAGACCCAAGGTTCAGTTAAACTGCGACGAAAAAACCCTCAAGTCCCCAACCCTTTCGGAATCATTTGTTTTTGTATATGAAGTCTAACCCGAGGTATCTATTGGGACTATAAGGACTAGTTTTTTATAGTAGTAAGGGAAAAAGAGGTGGAGATGCAAATCATTGTTCCTTATCCTCTTGGCTTAAGTATATTCTTGATTATTACCTAGATTAGCACAACCATGCATGAACATTGCAACATAATCAATCCATAGAATAACTCCATTCTGCGAAGTATAACATCATTCATAAATGCATACAAACAAGTAAAGAACATAAGACACAATATCTTCTCTAAATTCCTTCTTTATTCATCTTCTTTCTTACTCACTGTCTATTACATTCATGATCTTTCCATAACATTGATTCCCTTCTATGCACACTAATCTCCCAATCCCGTTACATATTTATACCCAAAACCTAGGGATTAAAACCTTATTATTAACTATCCCAAAATAACCCCTTACAATGCATGGCATGGCCAGCTCTAGTTAACTGGCTACTTTTCCTTCTTTTACCTCTCGTTCTTTATACAACTTTTATGTTGTTATTCTATTTCTGGAAAGTAACACTATCTTCCTTTTGCACTTTCTTCTCTCGCTCACTTGCTTTATCCTTTTGACTATGTGTTGTCTCCATCCTTATGTGCCCTTCTGTGTTCTTTCTTCCTTCTACGCGATTTCCTCCTTCTGCTCCCTTTCTTCCTTGTGTGCCCTTTCTTCATACTTAGGTTTGTTCTTCAAAATTATATTCAAAACTTCCTATCCAACAATGTGGGTGGAAGAGGATTGTCAAAGTGAGGTCAAAAGTTTTGTACCGATCTCATACCATATAGGCAACTGAAAATGTGTCAGAAAATCCATGGAAAGAGAATTAAAGTCGACAAAGGAGTTACATGGTAGCTCAATATACCATTTGTCTGCTACACCTGTAAGTGTTCTCTGAAAAAGTCTTAGACAAATGGAATCATCCATCAAAGAGTTGGAAGAACACCATAAATGGAGAGTCATAACATGATTGTTAGGATCTTTCCTAGGCTTTTCTTCGAGTTTCAGGATGTCAGACGGTAATTTGGAAGGGATGGTAGGCCAAAATGGGGCATGAAGGATGGGATCATTTGTTAAGTGTGACATATCTAGCAGATCTAATGTAGCTAAGAATGGTAGTTTTCGGTTAGGCTATGGATACTGGTGATAACCATATTGTGTGGGAACACCAGTAGGACCATATCCAGGTTGCGGGGAGATGGAAAAACTAGATGGTCCTCCCATATAACGTGGCTTCCTGGTTGTCCACCCATGTAAGGTGGTTGACCTGACTGTCGACCCATGTATAATGGTTGTCCTGATTTTCCACCCATGTACGTTGGTTGTCTTGGTTTTCCACCCATGTACTGTGATGGAGCGGATGGCCTCCTACATAATGAGATTGAACTAATGGCCCCCCTATGTATGGTGGTGGAAGGGACTATTTCGTCATAATCATGGGGTTTATAGATTGATAGGGAAAATTTCCTTTCGAAGGAATGCCCACCGGATTGGGTTGAGCCCACAAAGGATTCACAAATCATGGATATGGATGTCCATGATATAAGCCAATGGTAGTAGGGATAGAAGGACTTGTAGGAGAGGTTTTCCCCTATTCTTGTTGATGTTGCAACCATGTAGGGTTCCCCCCAGTAAAACATTTCTTTGCACCTGAAGGTTTCCCCCCAATTGAATGTTTTCCTCCCATTGAAGATTGTCCTTCAATATAGGGAGTACTATTCTGTGATGTGTGAGATGGAGGATGCGTAACTTGTGTAACAATGGTTGTGTGAAGGACTTGATTGTTGGCCATTCGACCAATGGGACGACCAAGTATGGCACCTGATGTGTGCATGTTGGGAAAAAGTGAAGTAGGAATATGACACGACTCATGTGCGAAGGTAGATGAATGCACAAGAGGTTGAGTTAGGGTTACCTGGGTCATCGACGTTTTTGATAAATTAGAAGCAACAATAGTATCAACTACAAGAGTTGTGGAAAAAGATGAATTCCCAATTCCTTCAAGAAAACGAAAAATCGGTGGGCTCATGCCAAAATATGGTGTAGTGGTTGAACCTGGCAGTAAATAGTAAGAAGAAAAGGCATCATAATATCTCATAGATGGTGGATTAGTGAGTGGTAAGTTGAATGGATCATTAAAAAGAGGATTCATGTAATATGAAAGGATTTCTACGAAGGTTGTGACTGTTTATTCAACATGTTGGCCACTTCCAGGAGTGATTCTTTCGATTTCAAAAGTGTTAGTTGCGATCATTGCTTTGCAAGAAATATTATGTTGAGGTTCCTTAATTTTAGGTTCAATACCTTGTATACTGTGAAATTTATGATCCTAAGGCTGACTACGAAAGTCAAAGGAACACACTCCTATGAAAACTAAAAGAAATCAACCAAGGAACAATAGGCTCAAGGATATTCTGAAGATGGGATATTAAGTTTCCAACGAAGAAGTGAGAAGCAATTACCCCGACCTCCACATAACAGACCTTCTCAGTGAAAGCAACCCTCACTTTCGCGGGATCACCCTCCAAGGGTACTGATAGTGTGATATGACGTTTTCCCGAGGTACCATGGGAATCCCCCCACAATCGCCTTTGTAGGTACCTAGGAAAGGCCACTAAGGTTCCCAACTCACATTCAGCCTACATGCGGGTACAGTCAACAATCAAGACCAAACGTATGGGAAGGATATCAAATTCCAAATCTATTAAAGATAACTAAAGACAGGTGGACCGATAAGACTCTAGAGTACCTCAAACAGATTCATAGTTCACGAAGCACCGAGAACAAATGAAATCAGTGGGTTCTCAAGAAAAAATCCCAATATATGCTACAATTATTTATTCTTTGGAGGGGTAATCTCCACTACGCTCCCGTACATGACCTCATGTTTACCCCCTATGTGCCAGGGGGTTCTCAGCTATGCTTATATGAAAGTTGGATTTGTATGCTCTTTAGTGCTCTACAGTCTGTTTAGTAGTGTTGGAAAATTTACTCAATTTTCCTAGTCCAAAGAGCCTCTATACTACTATTGATGTGCTAAAACCAAAAAATGTTCAAGTTGATTTTATTAGCTCATGGTTGATTTGAATGTATTTTACTCAAAGGGCTCAAGGAGATGAAACTTATGATGTGAGAGTGAGTCGACTCCAATAGAATGAAAAATAATGATATGCAATTGGTTCTTTTCAATGAATTCTATGTATGGGAAGGAGAAGAGGTCTATTCTTCTTAACACAAGAAAGCACTCAAAACAATGCAAATTTCAATTTTTGGGATCAAGATCATTCCAAACTACCAAGCAAATGTTTCCGAAAACTGAAATGCACATGCAAAACTAGCTCTTTTTTCGAACATAAAACAAAACAAATTTCCTAATGAATGCAAAAGTTTCTTCATTTTATTATGTATGCAAGGAGATATGAAAACTTTTTACTTCTTAACTTTCAGATGAAAGAGATCTATGTTTTATACAGAGAACTACAAGGAAAAAAATAAATCAAACAAACTGCACTCAAAATGATGAGAATTGAAAGACAATAAGTAGGGGATAAACTAATCAAAAAATAACTCAAATATGCAAAAGATAAAGAAAAAAATTACTCATGAAGATCCTCAAACAATGAGCATCAAGAAACATAAATCACTTTGGGTGGTGGTAAGAAAAAGAGTCCTAATTATCCATATATGAGAGATGTTTCTATGAAGACAAGAAGGCTCAATACCAAGCAACCTTTGCAAACCCTAGCTGATGAAAAATCCTAAAACTCCAAGCAATATGAAATCTTTTCTAGGCGAAGATCAGACAAACTCAAAGGTAGGAAGAACCAAGGGATCCTGTTAACCCAAGGGGATCACAACTAGGAGAAAATTTGCAAACTCAAGGGAGAAACATAAATGAGTGATAACTATCAAATTATAAAGCAAACAAAGTCAAAGACAATCAAGGAGTCTCTAGGAAAAAATCCCCTCAAGATCACACTGAGAAAGAGCAAGCAGAAAGGGGGAAAAATACCAAAACAAGGGGAATGATGCTCGTGTTCTAAAGGAGACAAAGCGCCAGTTAGGGGAATGACGCTCTGTAGGAGGCTCTAGGGGGACTCCAATTTGATAATTCAACCCTCTAGTAGGATTTTGAGGAGCGCCAATGAGGTAGATGTTGCCCTGGTGTGAACAGCACGGGAGTGCCACCCTTCCGAAAAGTTCAAAAGCTTGCTCAAAAAGGATAAAAATTCAAAAAAATCAATCAATGAATTTGTGATCTCTTCAGTGAAGAAGAGGCAAGGGGAAATAGATCAGAATCAAGCAAAAAACATTATCTAATGATAGGAAATGGATCTAAGGACAATCCAAGGAAATACTAGTCAAAGTTGATCCCCACTATGGTCACCAATTTCTATTATGAAATATTTCCCCTGCTGATAGGTGAAATCTCCCTTGGATTATAGACCCCTATAAAAAGACATAAACACAAATTGACACTAACATCCCTTTGAATTCAATTTAACCAATCAAAAAGAGAGAGGGAGAAAGGGTATGATGCACCTTGTTTCGAAGTTTGTCCTCGCCACTTCCAATCCGAGCTTGATCTCCAAAATCCCTGGTGCAATTTGATACCTGCAATAGGAAACAAAGATAAACTAATATATCCCACTCTAGTTGATTAGATCAAACAAATCCATCTACAAAGATTGAAGGAACAATTGACAAGCACATGCAAGAATACATAAGCTTGAAGGAAATAGGCCATGTATATTCAAATGAGAACCCAAAGAGAATACTTACAAACCATGGATGATGATGAAACACTTCTCCAAGATCTCCTTGTCCATCCCTTGCACAAATCTACCAATATCAACGGTTTGATACCTAAAATATTCTCCCTTTCACCTTGGAAATCCTTCAATATATAAGCTTGAGAGGCACAAAAACTATGATAAAATGAGGGATATGGTTGAGGATATGGCTCCTTCAGGCTTGGATCATATCCTAAAGTAAATCGCAAGAAAGAGGGTTGAACACAACTAACCCAATCTGAAGGATATGGCCCATAGAATAAGGTGGGGGAGATTCCCCTTTTCTCCCATCAAGAATGGCTCTCCCCCCAAGTGAGACATAGGGTGTCGTTCACCAAAAATGGCACCCCCTATACATGGATATGGGAGCACCAATGCTCCCTACATATGGAAAGGGGGGTGCAACCATTCATAAATTCTCAAAAATAGGTCAAATTTTCCAAGGACAAAGTGTGTTTTGACCTAGAAATGATTGGTTTCCTCCTCCCATATGACTTAGGGGTGATAAAAATTTGTTTTAATGATGTCAAGGGGCAGTGACACCTCACAAACTGAATGCGACACTTGGTAAGGTCCATATGACACTTGCGATAGTGAATGTGACACTTACAGAGATGCATACGTCACTTTGAGACACTTTGCGACACTTGCAACACTTAGGGTGCGAAACACAAATGTGGCATTTTTATGTGTAACACCAGGCCCCAGGTAAGTAGGTAGGTCATCTTTCTTTCCCTGCATTTGCATATTTATTTCTGATGATAGTTTAACTACATTTCATATTCCATTTTTCTCTACTTGCATATTGATTTCATCATATTGTACACTTAGTTTATAAATTTTTGAAAAAATGTGAATTTTTTCTTTTCTAGATTAGTTGTTAGTTTTGGCTTTTCATATATATGGATGAAGGGTGATAAAACCACCCCAGATTTTACAATTTTATGTTTCAGTGTAGGCACAGGTCCACCGGGAGATGATGATGTTCTCATGCGCTCTACGACGAGTAGATGTACCCAAGTAGGAGCTAGATGTTATCCCCAACTCTTGGGGATAACTAAGGAGATGGTGTCTTGAGGACCTCAGGTTGAATACATGGAGTATCGAGAGATAACTTGATCAACAATGTCCACTTGCACAGACATAGACCCACCTTACCACCACAGTTCCAGGTTCATCAAGATGGTATCCACCACATGAGATAGCCTATAGAAGACATTGGATTTTTCTCCATGATGTACAAGTCATGTATTATGGTGAGTGTCATTTCAATATTTTCAGCATTTGAGTTTTTTTAATCTATTATTTCTTTGGATTATGTAACATATGCTAGGAAATTATGCGCTTTTCCATGTTTCACTTTGGTCATTGACATTGCGCCATAGTAAGTGGGTCACCCTTGGGGATAGGTTTTCTACTGGGAGGTCCTCTTGATGAGTCATCATTCCATTCCCGACCATACTTGTCACTTTCCACACTTCATCCCCTCATATCCTTATCTTTTGGGATTTTCTGGTGTACTAACCAAAGAAGGGGTTGTCCCTCATTTCTTGGGAAAAAGGGGATGAAGGCCCAGAGGCTTGTAGCTGGAAAATGATAAAATCCAATCATGAACCTTTTACATGCTCACCCAGGGATCCTGAGTATAATGAAATGTCTCTTGTAAGAAACTAATGGGACCCATGAAAAGTAACTAATACAAATTCCAACTAAGGTGAAGCATGTGTGGGCACTATTTTTCATGCTTAGGTAGAATCCCCACACATGTTTTCAACTTGGGGAAGCATGACATGACCAGGGTAGAGTCAAGGTGGGCACTAATTTTCATGTTTAGGTAGAATCCCCACCTGTGATTCAACCTGGAAACATCTTAAAATAATAAAAGGAAATAAATGGGCTTGGAAAAAGGTTTCTTTGAAAATGAAGGTGCAACAAACCCTCTACAAAGGCACCCATAAATGACACATTTCAACCCCTTGCATGTCATGAAACCCATTCCCAAGAGTGTTTTCCCCATCCATGTCACTTCAGCCACATGAATTAGAGAAATTTTCTCTTGGGAAACACTCCTAAACTTGAAGTATGATTCATACAATAGGTCATTTTATCAACCCACCCTTACCTAAACTTGGAAATTTCATAGGGTCTTTGAGCACTTGTTTATTTTGGCAAGGTAGTTTGGATATACATGCTTGGATGGATCTTTTATTGATTTTATTTACTCGTCATGATGAATTTGAATTTATATCCTGGGAGGGCATATTCATTATCTTTGCAAGACCTAGTTGGTTGATAGATTTGGAAGAACAAGCCTAGATTGGGATTCCTTGGGGCTTGAAGTCCACAGGTTGGATACGAAGGCCCACATGTTAGATGATGATGATTTCCTTTGGAGGCCTGAGATGACACCATGGAATACCTAACCCAGCCTCCTACTAACCCAATGACTTACTCTTGGGGCCAAAACACCATACAAAGAGGGCTTGACGTCACCTAGTGTTGAGGTTGTGGTGGTAGAGTTGCTACTCATTGACACTTGGTATGATTTGGTGGGAGCTGACTTGAGGAGGCTATAGAGCATGAGAGGGAGGTTATAGAATCCC
>JASDQU010033025.1:0-21956 GCA_032191745.1 Picea mariana | reverse complement strand
TGTACATATCTTGTATATCTATCTCTTGGAAGATAATGTGTTCCAAGAAGAACTATACCTATGGAAGAACAACAAAATAAGAATGGATATCATTAGATAAATACACATGAAATGATGAAATACAAATCATGTGGAAGTTATTGCAAGATAAGCCGAATCAATCATGAAAAGACTTAGAAGAAGAAAAGACAAAAAGAAGTCAGCAATTGAGAGGAAATTGGAAAAAGACTTATGACGTTTTGTAGAAGACAACAAGACAGAAGCATGGACTCTGTTAGACAAGAGAGCTAATTATATATTGCAGAAGCCAATAAGGATGCAGATGGAAGCATGGACTCTGTTAGACGGAGGGAGCCGATTATATTCACTCATACATGAAGCAAGGATTAGGAGGGAGCTAATCCTATGATCCATTGAAGATGATGAAGTATATGTCCATGACAGCAGCCATGAAAGACAGTACATATCCAGTTCAACCTCAGAAGAAGTCTTCTTCGAAGAGAAGCCTTAAAGTATCCCTGGTTGTCCATCCACATCTATGATCCTATGATGGAATATTTAGGGCATGGAATCTATAAGAAACTCCATGGAGCCGAGAACTAAAGAAACACATAAAGATTCCAAGAAAGAAAGAGAAGCCAGAACAACCACTTATTGTATCAAGAATCACAAGATTACCAGCCTGATATGAACTCAATAAATAAAATCAAGCAGAGGAACTGAAAGTCGTGATGAAGAACCATGTATGAAAGACTTATGAATGAAAGCATTGTAAAGATCCAAAACTAGAGGTTCTCCCAAATGGAGGGAGAAGACTATGATGATTACTTGTTCTAGTACACCAGACGTATCTCTACATGAGTCATTATATCATCCGCAACATCCATGAGTTGGAGTTCTACATCAGATGAATGCAAAGAATGTTCTTTAGAGAAATTGAATAAAGAGCGTATGAAGAGCAACCTCAAGACTTTGAGGAATACCAGAAAGATACCCTTGCATGCAGACAGAAGAAGACAACTTGGTGGAGAACCTCCAGTGCACAACAAAAGCGTGGTGAAGATTTCCTATAACATCAAGATGATTACTCAATAGATCAGATCTCATGATGACAGAAGAAGTGCCACATGGATATGTTCCAGGTTTCCAACTATGATATACTCTATTGTTCAAAACTACATAAAGCCTTCACAGTGTTCCAGACTAAAATACATTTGAAATCAAGCATTACATTATCCGTGATGAAATCCAGAAAGGAGAAGGTGGTTCTCCAATACATATCTCCACAGATGAGTAGATAAGCATACATTTTAGTAAAACTTCTATCCAAGATGAAAGAGTTTGCGTACTGAAACTGAAGTTCGTGGAAATGACTTCCTTATTGAAAAAGGAAGAGATAACTCCCAGGTTGGGAGGGAGCACTGAAAATATTGAAGACATTCATTTTCAAGATTGAAAAATAGTCCATCTTGGACAAATTCTTTCTTGTTCTGAAAGTGGATTGAGATTTCTGACGGACAACGATTTCCCATTGTGGTTAACATGGGAAATGGTCAAGATTGATGATGTATCATAGATAGCGACTTCCCATTGTGGTTAACATGGGGAGTGGTCTAGGGTAGTCTCTCTTCTTGATGGTTACTCAAGAAGACTAGCCCGCCTCGCCAGATAGCGATTTCTCATTGTGGTTAACATGAGGAATGGTCTGTTTTGGAGGTTGATACAAGACAGTATTTTCCTCTTGTGGTTAACAGAGGAAATGGTCCGGACAGTCATTCCTTAGGGTTTATACATTCTCTCCAGGGTGCACTTTGATTAGTGTAGGAGGAATGGCCCAGGGTGGGGAATGGTCCAGGCTAAGCAATCAGGTCCAGGCTAAGCAATCAGGGACAGGCATTCCTTAGGGTTTATACATTCTCTCCAGGGTGCACTTTGATTAGTGTAAGAGGAATGGCCCGGGGTGAGGAATGGTCCAGGCTCAGAAATCAGAAACAATCATTCTTCCTTGTTTGAGAAGAATAGGGAAGATAGCACATTGTTAATGTTATACATTGAGGGCAGATATTCCTTCATATCTCACAGATGTGAGTGAAATATTGGCCCAGATGATTCAATTTATATCATAACATTGTTTCTGTGCAGGTTGCTATCAGATGATTGTTATGAAGACTGTATGACACTAGATGTATACTATTGTGGTGGATATGTTCCACTGTTCATGACTATATGTTGTTGATCAAGTAATTGTGTGTTACTTGGTGTGGTAGTGTACCACTGGATTATAGTTATGTACTAATATGGATAGACACAGTTGTATTCTATTTTGTTCAGATTGCCTTGAAGACTATCAGCAATTTATTGGAAATAATTGTCAGCGAGATGAATGATGAACAGAGATTTTCCAGACAGAAAATGGTTCAGAACATTTACTCTTCTAGCTTAGAAGAATGGCTCTTGTATCACTCTGTGGAGTGAGAATCATGTCTGATTACTCATATAGAGTATGGTTTTGAGAGATGATGCAGCTAATGATGATGATGGTGCTCATGATCTAGTCATGATCTAGTCTATATAACCATGTTGATGCTACCGAGTGAATGGTATGTTTTGTGCTCAAAACCATTACCTGTAATACCTCCCTAGCTAGGAGGGAGTGTTGATATTATGGTAGCTACAGGAGATATTTACCTCCACGTGTAAACCTGACGAGAATAGAATACTCCAGAAAGCAAGAAGAAACCCTAATGAGTTGGCTAATAAGCCTAGAAGACTTGTCGACTCAAGAAGATAATTTATATTAGGTTATTAGCCTCCAAGAGAAGAAGTCGACCAGAAATAATAATAATATACTGAACAGACAGGTACCCAGAAGGAGAAGTCGGCCCCAGTAAGTCTACCAGAACCACTATAAATACAGGGCACCGATCTCTCATTTGACACATCTCAACAGTTGCAAAGAGCCAGTTCTACGCAGTGCAGTTGCAGTCTTGTGCGCAAGTTTGGAGGAAAGTTGTTGGTGTAGCTGCTATAGCGAGCAATTACGTTTTGGCTTGGACTATCTCTTGGCTAGGGTTTGGACTATATGATCAGCTCTTTATGATGCGCTATCCTTGGGGAAAGATGTGATACCCTTTGTTTGGATATCTATCCTAGGGTTTGCTTCTGGAGTGATTCTTTGTCAAGGTTAAGGTGCTCGAAGGGTGGCTTCGGCCTATGGTTGGGTGACAAGGGTATTGTCAATGGTAAAACGAGCACACATCTTTTATATTCTAACAGCTCCAAGACGTTCGCCAAGAATGGCTACAAGATCCCAAAAGTTCGCATATGATCCAACAATTGCAGGCCAATGCTCCAACTTCCCCAGGGTACTCTTGGCTCCATGATGAGCTACGATACAAAGGTCACTTGTATTTAAGTAAACAATCAAAGCTTAAATCCATGGTACTTTCTGAGCTTCATGCTACACCCACAGTGGGGCACTCCGGGTTCACCAAAACCTATGACAAGGTCAAACGTTCTTTTTTCTGGGATGGTATGAAATAGGACATTCATAATTTTGTCACTGAATGTGATGTGTGTCAGCGCAACAAAGGAGAAACAGTCAAATCTTTGTGCACACTACAACGGCTCCCGATTCCACCAGCGATTTGGAAGGATATCTCTATGGATTTTATTACTGATTTACCCAAATCGAGAAATAAATTAGTCATCATGGTGGTTGTTGATCGCCTTTCCAAGTATGATCATTTCTGCGCTCTTCAACACCTGTTTATAGCACCCACGGTGGCTCAAATATTCATGGATCAGGTCTTCAAGCTTCATGGCATGCCGCACTCTATTGTTTTTTATCGCGACCCAACTTTCACAAGCAATTTTTGGCAAGAACTGTTCAAGCTACAAGGCACCCAATTGCATCTTAGCACAGCTTATCATCCCCAGACTGATGGTCAAATGGAAGTTGTCAACAAGTGTTTGCAAACATATTTGAGGTGTTTTGCCTTGGAAAAGAAAAATCAATGGGCTCAATGGTTACCCCTAGGTGAATGGTGGTACAACACTTCATACCATACAGCTACATGCATGACTCCTTTTGAAGCGGTATATGGACAAAATCCACCTTCAGTTCTCTCATACTCACCTGGTGTCTCGAAGGTCCAGGAGGTTAACCAAACACTTACAGTTTGAGAGGCTATTCTCCGTACCCTCAAAGAGAATTTGGTCATGGCACAGAATTGCGTGAAGAAAAAATCAAATCAAGGTCGCTTTGAACGTCAATTTGCAGAAGGGGATCAGGTGTTTCTTCAACTGCAACCTTACAAGCAAACTTCCCTCAAGGTCGAGCATTGTCAGAAGCTAGCGCCCAAATTTTATGGTCCTTATACCATTCTCAAGCATGTGGGACAAGTAGCTTATCAGTTAGCTTTGCCCAGTCATTCGAAGCTACATCCTGTTTTTCATGTTTCATGCTTAAAGAAGGTGATTGGAACTAAGTGCCAAATTCAAACCAACCTTCCTGAGTTAGTCGAAGAAGGATCCATTTGGCTACAACCAAAAGCAGTTTTGGACCAGCGTGAACGTTGCCTGCGTCAGAGAACCATCAAGGAGGTGTTAGTCCAGTGGAAATATACAACTCCAACAGATGCCACTTAGGAACCAGCTACCGTTCTGCAACGATTTCCACATCTCAATCCTTGAGGACAAGGTTGTTTTTAAGGGGGAGGACATGTTAGGGTCCTAGCCCGCACATAGGTAGAACAATATATTCGGATGTAATAAAGGTCAATATTAATAAGGCCTTGCAATAAAATAGAATAAGTCAAATGTAAGAAGACCTAATAGAAGCTTTCGCTTCTAGAAAGATCTTCCTCTAGATGTTTCTTCTGCTTTGTATGAGAACCCTAGCTTGGATATTATTGTAATAGAGATCTGCTCAACTGGAGGTTGCCCCCTCGAACAGGCCCGTGAAAATTGCTTTCAAAATTAAAATGTTGTTTTTGTTGTTATTCTTATATCATTTCAGTGCTATTGTGGTGATTGTTCTGGTTATATTACTATTATTTTGCCATTTCTAGCATTTTATTTATGTCCTGCATACTTTTCATATCTGGTATATTATATGTAGAGTAATGTAGTATAAGAAGTTATATAAATGTTCTTTAGAGTAGCTTAGTATTTGCTTTTTATTTTCTGATTAATTAGTAAAAACAAGAAAATTGATTTCCCCCCCAAAAAAACAAAAGAAAAACAATAGTTAGCAATAAAAAACCTAAGCAATGAAAAGTTTAAAAATACATATAGTGTGCGGTGTTTTGAAAGTTTTGTGTTTCCCAGGTTGATAATTAAAATAGGTTCTCATAATTACTAGAGTGTTAATTACAAGCATTTTTTTATCCTGCCATTTTTTGGCGTCGTTGTTGGGAAAACGTCAATATTTTTTTAGAGTCTTTGATCTAGGTGGATATTAGTGGCCACCCACCTATTCCAACTGGCTCCTCTTGACATTTTTTAGTTTAGCATGTTCTTCTGTAATTTTTTGTAATTGTGGGTTCTACACTTTCGGGGCTATCTGAATCCCTACACAGCTTCCAGGTGGATATTGGTGGCCTCCCACCTAATACAACTGGATTTTTTTGGATGTTTTCATGTCAGTACATTTTTCTGTACTTCCAGGGCCATTTTGAGGCCCTAAACAATGTATTTTTGGCTTGTCATAGTCAAACTATAAACAAAGTTACATTTTGATGACATAATGTGTAGTTCTCGAAAAGACCTTTCCAACGGGCTATCACGCGCCTAAAACAGAGGTCGTATGCAAAAGTTACGACCCTGTGAAGTTGAGGTACCAACTTACCCATCGGGGCCCACAAAACTTTTGGCATTTCATCTCCTAGGGTTAGGTTTTTGGATGTATAGGATTTTGGCATTCATGAGTAATGTTAAAAAATCCTATGGAGCCTCATTGTAATGATTCTTCTCAAACGGATGTGTGTAGCAGCCACATCTCTTCTCAGATATAACTACCACCATTCGAGTAAGTTGTTTTCAGTTTTGTAGTTTTACATTTTTAGCCTATTTGATTTATTCAATAGAAGTTATTGTTCACTGGATATATGTTGTTGTTCTTGGTATCTCTGTCTTATTGTATTCAGTCTATTATTCTTTTTGTTCTGCTCATAAATCTAGATAAGTGGTATCAGAGGACTCTGCTCTTCATTTATTTTTCTCCGTGCATGTCCCCGACAAGATCTGGGTACAAGAAGTTGGGACTCGAACCAGTCAATCCTTTGCGAGATCAGCCACGTCGAGCCCGACAACAACCCATGGGGGACGAGAAGAAATATAATGGAGCAGAAGATCCTTTTAAAATTTGGCACGAGAAAGCCCTTGCGCGACAAAGGAACGAAATGATGAACAACTTTGCACAGATCCTCCGGTGGTTTCCCATAAGAGACGCATCTTCATCAAGTGGCCATGCAACCCCCTTCAAGGTGCAAGTAAATTTTGATATTCCATTATTTGAAAGAATGATAGATACGGATGTTGTAGATAAATGGTTGAATCTACTAGAAGGGTATTTTTCGGTCCACAATATTTTTGGCAGAGAAAATATTACTTTTGCACTCCTCAAGGTCATCCCCCATGTTAAGAACTGGTGGGATACTTACTCTGAGCAAAGGGCCATAGAGGAATCTGCAATATTTGCAGTCGCCCCCACATGGGATTCCTTCAGGGCCATTAAAGAAAAATACTACAATGTTGGAAGCTACGAGGACCAGTACACAAGATGGACCACACTGCGTCAGGAATGGGACCAAACAATACCATATTTCACCAATATTTTCCATACCATGCACACCAAATTGGGTATCAAAGACTCTGAACGACATCTGGTGCTCAAATAATGTGGATGTCTGCATAGATACATTCAAATAGAAATGGATTTTCTAGACATCACATCATTAGGTGCGGCTTATAGATATGTTATCAAGATCGAGCAAAAATTTAAGCAAAAGAGGCGAGAGTTTGGATCTACAAACTCCTCACAGTCGAAGTAGGGAAAAGGCGGCCCCAACCCACAAAACAAGGGACAGAGAAAATATGGTTGCTCTCAGGACAACCAGTCCAAGTCGCAACCGAAGAAGGATAATGAGGAGTCGAAGAAGGACACAGGAAAATGGTGTGACTACCATAAAATCCCTTGGCATAACACCAAAGAATGTCACTCCAATCAGTCACTGGTGGACGAGTTAAAAGCTTCCGAGTCAAAGGAAGATTCTGACTCTAAATCAAATCCAAAAAGTGGGAACTAGATCATCAATGTCAAACCCAGTGCCACTATTGTTACCACCAAAGTCCAACCAAGCGAACTAGAAGAACCAGAGCAAGGATAACGCCTCTTTCACTCACAGATGTGGGTAAAGGGGACTCCATTGCATTTCATTGTCGATAGAAACAATCAAAAGAACCTTATTTCAGTCAAGGTTTTCAAGCGACCGAACCTGATGATAACACCATACATGCATCCCTACACCATCGACTAGCTTCACCAAGGATGAGATCTTCGCGTCAGCCAACAGTGTCATCTGCCCTACAACATCAAGCCCTTCAAAGACAAGGTATTGTGTGATATTTCTCCCCTTGAAGTTTGTGATGTTCTTTTAGGCCAGCCATATTTGTGGAAGCGACATGTTGTGTATGAGTCTAGACCCAACAGTGTTATTATTACTTTGGATAGACAATTGTACAGGATACCAAAAGTAGTGCCGCCTACCGCTATTTCTTTACTCTCTGCTAAGAAATGCAGTAAGGCCATTTCACAGACCGGGAAGTTCTTCTTTTTTGTGATCCGTGCTCGCAGTAACCAGAAGGTCGTCGCCACATCGGTGACCTAATGGACCAGTCTATTGTCGCTCGCTGATGGAAAATGAAGAAATCAAGCGCCATATCGAAGAGTTTCTTCAAAAAGGGGCACATCCGACCCATCTCCTCCCCTTGCGGAAGCCCGATTGTGTTGATGCAAAAGGAAGACGGGACCTGGCGACTCTGCATTAATTACAGAGCATTAAACAAAATCACAGTCAGGAACCAATAACCAATTCCTTGAATTGATGACCTTATTGACCAATTAAAGGGGGAAAAGTTCTTCAACAATATTGACCTAAAGTTTGGCTACCACCAGGTTTCCATCGAACCAACTAATGTATGGAAGACAACTTTCAAATCTAAAAAAGGTCTCTTCGAATGGTTGGTCATGCCCTTTGGCTTAATAAATGCACCAACAACTTTCATGAGATTGATGGATGATGTATTGAGATTCTTCACTAACTCTTTTATGGTGGTATATCTGGATGACATCCCCATCTTCAGTATAACTTGGGAGGAGCACATGCAACATATTCAACAGGTTTTGGGCACTCTGCGGCAGCACAAGCTATATGCCAACTTGGAGAAATGCTCATTTGGCATGAACAGGGTCCAATACTTGGGATACATTTTTTATGAGCATGGGGTACATGTGGATCCAGCTAAGATCTAAGTCATTCGTGAATGGCCAGCCCCGACCACACTAACCGAGCTTTGGAGCTTCTTGGGACTTTCCAACTTCTACCGAAGGTTTGTGTTGGGATTCTCCCATATTGCATGGGACCTCGGCCAAGTAGCCAATGGAGGTGGCCAGGAAAAGTTCGCATGGGGGAAGGAAAAACAACAAGCATTTGATGATCTGAAGCATCGCTTGTGCTCATCTCCATTACTCTCCTTACCTAATCTACAACAACCGTTCGAGATTGAGACCGATGCCTCCTACTATATTGTAGGCACAGTTCTCACTCAACATGGTCATCCAGTGGCATATCATAGTGAGACACTCTCAAATACTATCCGAAAATACCCCACCTATGACAAAGAAATGTATTCCATTGTGAAAGCATGTTGTCAATGGAAACATTACATTCTGGGAAATGAGACAATCATCCACATTCATCATAAACCTCTCCAGTTCATACAGACACAGGGGAAGTTGCAAAACGACCGCCATCAAAAGTGGTCCACATACCTACATCAGATCCAACTCAACATCAAGTATAAAATAGGAAGCACAAATCATGTTGTTGACTGCCTCATTCGCCCTCTCGTTGTGGAACTCACCACAATGCTCCATTCTTGTGGGCATGAGACATTTGAGTGGCCCCAAATTTATCAACGTGACCCTGACTTCGCCACCATCTATCAACTCTTGGGTACAGGAGCGAATGTCACCAATTTTCACATCCAGGATGGATGGTTATGCCATATGGTCCACCTCTGTGTTCCCACAAGAGATCATCCAAAGCTGATTTAGGAGGCTCACTACAGTCGGATGGCAGGACATTTTGATGTGGAGAAAATTGTGGTTGTTCTACAGAAACATTTTCAGTGGAAAAAACTTTGACAAGACGTCAGCAAGTATATCGGATCTTTCACTACCTATGCCATTGCCAAGCCAACCATCAAGAAGAAAGGATTATACACCCCTCTTCCTACTCCCGAGAGGCCTTGGGAATCCATATCGATGGATTACATGTATTTCCTTCCATCCACCAAGTACGACAATGATTGTGTATTTGTGTCAGTTGATTGATTTTCAAAGATAGTCATTATTATAGCCTGCAAGAAGAGCATCACAGTAGCAGATACTGCCAATCTCTTCTTCGAATGGGTGTGGGTCCATTTTGGGATACCACAGACCATCACCTTAGATTAGGACATCAAGTTCCTCAACACATTTTGGTTGAGTCTCTGGTCACTGTTGGACACCAAGCTCATTAAATCTAATGCTTTCCACCCCCAAACCGATGGCCATACATAGGTCATTAATTGGATGATTGTGCACATACTGCGCATGTACAACTCTAAGCATATGTGTACATGGAATGAGAGTCTTCCATATGTTCAACACATATACAACAAGGCTCTTCATAGATCCACCGACCATAGCCAATTTTAGGTGAGGCTAGGATTCCAACCCTTGGGTTCCATTGATGTTGCACTACCTCTTGCAACCACACAGGCATAATATTTCCATGTTCAGTCTAAGGCTAACAAAGCCACCAAATTCATTGAGTGGATTCAACACATCCACCAAAAGGTCCATGAGATTTTATAGAAAGCCAATACTAAGTACAAGTAGCGCCATGATCAACATCGAGTACCGCACCAGTTTCAGGTGGGAGACAAGGTCTGGTATTCGAAAGAGCACCTTACATGACCCCATCGAAAGCTTTGCCCACTTCTCTATGAGCCTTACACTATCACCAAGGCTATGGGTAGAAATTCTTTTGAGCTCAACACTCCACCCTTCCTTGGCTTGCACCCATTGTTCAATGTGGACCTCCTTTGACCACATTTTCCACCATTATTGGACACCTCAGAGATCATAGAAATGTTGACACCAACAGAGTTCAACCCTGACTACATGGAACAGGAATCCACTGATCAGATAGTGGACACACAAGTCAAGGGCACTCGCCAGCAGAGGATCCATCTTTATTGGGTTGTCAAGCCAGGGTAGCTCCTACACCAAGGAAAGTGGCTCACCCGGGGCCAAATTCAGCAGATTTTTCCTCACGTGATGGGGGAACTCAATGCAATGGGCACCATTTCTTCTTAAAGGGGGAGTAATGATCCAGGTGGATATTGGTGGCCACCCACCTATTCCAACTAGTTCCTCTTGACAGTTTTTAGTTCAACATGTTCTTCTATAATTCTTTGTAATTGTGGGTTCTACATTTCTAAGGTTGTTTGAAGCCCTACACATCTTCCAGGTGGATATTGGTGGCCTCCCACCTAATCCAACTGTCTTATTTTGGATGTTTTCATGTCAATACATATTTTTGTACTTCCAGGGCCGTTTTAGGGCCCTAAACAATGTTTTTTTGTCTTGTCATAGTCAAACTATAGACAAAGTCAAAGTTTGATGACATAATGTGTATTTCTCTAAAATACCTTTCCAATGGGCTATCACGCATTTAAAACGGAGGTCATATGCAAAATTTATGACCCTAGGAAGTTGAGGAACCAACTTACCCATCGGGGCCCACATAATTGTTGGTGTTTCATCTCCTAGGGTCAGGTTTTTGGATGTATAGGGTTTTGGCATTCATGAGTAATGTTAAAAATGTCTCTGGAGCCTCATTGTAATGATTCTGCTCAGACGAATGTGCGTAGCAGCCACATCTCTTCTCAAAGATAGCTACCACCATTCGAGCAAGTTGTTTTCAGTTCTGTAGTTTTACATTTTTAGCCTATTTTATTAATTCAATAAAAGTTATTGTGCATTGGATACCTTAGCAATAAGATGAATCATAAGCCCCCGTGGGGACAGCTCAATTGGCAAGTGCCGTGAAAATGAAGTTCCATGAGGTTTCGAGTTCAACTCCCCCTGACTTACCTTGTGTGTCGCGTAAGGGGCATTGTGGGCACACCTGGAGGTTATAGTGGTAGCGGTTGGATAACACGGCCACGTGTAACGCGAGCACGTGCCCAACTAATTGTTGATTCCTCCAGACATATAAAAATAAATAAATAAAATAAGATGAATCATAAATGGAGGGTGTATCCAACATACTCATCATAGGGTTTCCACCAACAATTACCAATAATGAGCAAGAAAGAACTAACATATATGCATATTTTTCCTTACCAATTCCAAGAAAAGAGATATCAAACCCTAGTTCACCGTGCAAATTACCATCCAAGAGAAAAGGAGAAAGCCATCAAGAGGTGCACATCACTTCACTTCACCCATTCACCAAGAGATAACACCAAAAACAATTTGCAATAGAGAGAGATACCAAAAATGCTCAAAGATAGCAAAAATTTCAGCCAAGTACTTCTCATAATGGGGAGTTATGTTATGAAATAAGATTCACATGATCTCTATTTATACAAAATGTTTAAAACATAGTTTGTCCACATAAATTAGGATAAAACATAAGATAAGGGGTCAAAAATCTTTATATTACCCCTTACACAAATAACAATATTTAATTCACACTTTTGCACATTAAAAACCCTAAAATAAGATGACATCACCCCTTTAGGTCAACGTTTTGGCATATTTAACAAATCGTTGGAGTTGGGGATGGAACAATTGGCCTTCAAATGCCTTCTATTCATGCGCTATAGCCTTTTCCCACAATTCAACGTGCTCTCTCCATCAAATGATGCCAAGTGTCAATGAAAAGTAACTCCATCACCACCAACCCTAGCCCTGGGTGACGTCAAGCCCCAAAGAGTAACACTTTTTCCCCTCCTAGGAAATTCGCTTGGCATGTGAGGGATAGGAAAGGTAATCCAAGGTGTCTTCTAGGCCTCTAAAGGTAGGTCATCGTGATCCGGAATGTGGGCCCTTGGCATCCAACCTGTGGGATTCAAGCCCCATGGAAGCCCAAACTAGGCTCATTCCTCCAAAATTGTCCACCAAACAAGGTCTTGCAAAACAAATAGGTATGTCCTTTAAGGATCTCAATTCAAAATATCATGGAAAGTGAAAAGCACATCTAATAAGAAAGGCACCTAAACATGTGCATCAAAAATACCTCATCAAATTAAATAAGTGCTCAAATACCCTATACAATTGACCAAGTTTAGGCATGGTAGGGGTGTCATAAAAGTCCAATTGGGTAGACCAAAACCCTCAAGTAGGGGATGCTCCTAAGGATGCCCCTTTCAGGTCATGTAGTGGATGATGAGGTGGATAGGGGGATAGACTTCATAGGTCAATTATTTTCACGACATACAATGGCTCGTATTATCTCATTTATGGGTGCTTTTGTATAGGGTGTGTTGCACCTTCATCTTCAATGCAACCTTTTTCCAAGCCCATTTATTTCCATTTATTAATTAATTAATGATCCAAACACGTGTGCACTCCCAATAGTGAATTGATTAGCTTGGGGGGAAGTAACACAATGTCACTTGAAAGAAGAGGTCCACAAAGTGCCATAGGAGTAACCATCAAAGCATTATAACACACTAGTGTTAGTCTTTCATTCAAGAGGGATATTTATTGTGTGTCTGATCTTTTGCAGGCCTTCAATTATTTTAAGAGAAGCAGTTCATCGTTCTCAAGACCTGTCTGGGTGAGCATCTAGAAGGTTTATATTTTAGGCTTTTATCTTTTTCCATCCACCATCCCCCTGGGCCTCCAGCCCCTTCTTCCCATGAAATGAGGCACATGCCCTTCTTGGGTCACTAAAGCCAAAGGGCCTAGAAGAGGTAAATGTGATGGGAATGCAATGAGAGGAAAGTGATAAGTATGGTCGGGAATGGTACGATGACCCCTCAAGGGACCCCCAGTTGCAACCCTTCCCCAAAAGTTGGCCACTTGCTAGGAAATCAATGACACTCACCAAGATGAAACATGGTCAAAACAATAATGTCCAAGAAGGTGTTTTATAATCAAAAGCGACTTCAATACAACATGCTTAAATGCCTCAAATGTTAGGGTGATTACCTACTACAATACTTGACTTGTACTGCATGGAGCAAAACCCATGTGCCTTCCAGAGACTAGTTGGTGTGGTGGATGCGTTGAGAATTGATCCAAACTTTGGTGATAGAGAGGTCTTCCATATGTGCAAGTGGACACTGCTAATCATGTGGTCTCTCGACACTCCATATCTGCAACCTGAGGTCCTCGAGACATGATCTCCTTATTTATCCCACAAAATGGGGATAACATCTGGCTCCTACTAGTGGACATGTGCTCCCCGTAGAGTGCATGAGAATCAAAACATCCCCTGGTAGACCTGTGCCTACACTGAAACAAAAAATTTTAAAATATAGGGTGGTTCTATCACCCTTCATTCATATACATCAAAACCAAAATGAAACTAATCTAGAAAAGAAAATTTTAGCATTTTTTTCAAAAATTTCTAAACTAAGCATGAAATCAATATGCAAGTAGAGAAAAATGAAATATGAAATGCATCTAAACTATCATGAGAAATCAATATGAAAATAAAATGAAATCAAGATGACCTACCTACTTACCTGGGGCCCTGAAGATTAGGTCATGAAATGTCAAGTGAAGTCACGTAACTAGTGCAACCAATTGATCGTCTCATCAAGGTATCTCCCCTTGTGCTTAATCATGTGATACAACAAAGATAAGTTAAGCATATAATAATCATGAGTATAAATACACATATAATCAGTCATGAAATGAAACTCATGGAGATGGGTAGGAGGGAGAAAATCTTGTTGGAAAGAGAAACCATCAACCTAATCATCCTGCCTGAAAGTGTAGACACAAGCCTGATCAATCCATCTCTCAAGAGGGATAACATATGTAGATGACGGCTCGTATTCCTTTTCACTTAGAAAATCATTTCTCCCTAAAGGCTGAGAAAAGATAAGGGATCCCAAGAAAACCTTATAATTCCCCAGAGAAGAGGAAACAAGATAAGGGATGACCTCAAGTCCTAAGAAGGATTATTTTCCCTCATCCAAAACATGTTTCTTCTTCATTTGTAAATACTTCTGAAGGGACCAAAGATGAAAACATTGTTGCTTTGTGGTATGATTCTTTGATTGCTTTGGAATGGCCACATATTGGTATCCATCTAAATCTGAGAAAGAAGGTGGTTGAAAATCCTCATAGAATAAGCATGCATCCCTAAAAGCACCTGCATCATAACTCCCAAGGGATGACTGAAAATCACCCTAAAAATGTTGCGATGGGTCATCCTCGAATAGGAAAAACAAATATGTAACCATGTCATCATCAGGCTGCCAAACATATGAATCATATACACATGAATACCAATCCTTTGAAAGTGACAACTCAACCCCCTTTGCTTGAGAGATACCCTCAATGTCGTAGATGGGGTCTTTATAAAAAAATAAAACAACCAAAATCCCATGTGCATTTCCCAGTCTATATGAAAGTGTCTATGTACTCATCAACCATGTCCAAGGTTCCTTTCATATGACGATCATTGTGACAACAAATAACCATCTCTTTGTCTTCGTGTGCAGGAAGAGCAGGGGCCAGGGTGGCTTCAACTAGATATTCAGTTTCTTCACCATTAGGACTAAATGCTTCTTCAAATTCATGCACAGGAAGAAGGTGAGGCTGGAAAACCTCACCTTGATCAAGCGGGAGAAAATATAACAATGTCTCAACCTGTTGTGATTCGTTGAAATTTCTTGTTTTCTTTATGGACATGCCCCTCCATTGCCTCTTCATTGCAAGGGGCTTGATCCTTAATACAGAGTGCTTTGTTTGATTTTCTTCGAAAGGAATTGTCACATCCAAGAGCTCCTCTAACATTTATTCACTTACAAAGTCATGGAATAAAGTATTTTTAATATCTTCAAAAGGGTCACAACTCATCATGTTCTCTTCTTAATGTGCAAGAGGAGCAGAGGCCAGGATGTCTTCATCAAGTGGAAGGGAAGATATGAGCACTTCATCTTCATCAAATTTCTTGCCTAGATCTTCATGGTAATTTTCTTCATATATCTATTCTTCAAGCACTTCTTCATCTATTTTCTCGTCATCCACCGGAAAACCTTCTCTAAAAAGAGCATGTTTGAAATCTTGGAAAGTATCTTGCAAATTCTGAGTAATCGGTTGATAATGCCTGAGAAATTATTCAATGAGATTTTTAGAAGATGGGATATTGTTCGAATTACAGGAGTGTGCAATCCAACTCCTTTGACTTTATTCCAGTGAAGATACAAAAATTTTCATCATCACATCTTCATGTAGCATATTTAGGCTTGAAGCATACTTCACATAATTGACAACATGGATGACTGCTAGAGATGGATCACCATCAAATTTAGGGAAACTTTCCCTCCACTCCAGGGAGCAATGATTTGGATATCCAAGGATATTCTAAATATCCAAAGAAGGATAAACTTTATGGAAAGCCCTTGGTAAGTCCCATGAGGCCATGGTTCCATTACTTAGGGTAATACCTTAATGGAGTCGCAAGATGTACTCAAGGCTCATTAAAAGATGGAAAAGGTAATTAGGGAAAGGTGGGTTCTGGGAAGGTGGAGTCACCAGATGAGCCTCAAGAAGAGCTCATCGAGGGTGGAAGGGGAACATCATTTAAGGTGGAGTCATCAAGAAATCTATGGAAAGGCTTTGGGATATCTTTTGAAAGTGTCGTTAGGGTTCAGAAGATGATTCAAAATCCTCTCCGGAAATGATGCAAAAATGTTATCGCACAAGTTGTAGGTTGGTAAAATCCCGACCCAACCACAAAATGGAGACAACTAAGAGAACACCTACCCATTGTCACCGTAGGTAGGTATTCTCGTCACTTTAGAGATGATAGAATTACCGCAAGGGGGGAATCTCGGTGACCTTGGGGGGAAATGAGATGGAAAGTGAAGAGATGAAGGAAAGTACCCATATAGGTCAATATAGAAGATGCAAAAAGGCTTGGGAGAGAGTCTTGGTGGTAGCCAATGGTGCCAAGAGATAAGAACCCCTGTAAAGAGTGATTGTACCTACCTGAGACACAAGAACAAGCTGAGTATATATGTATAATTTTAGTTGGAAAAGAAAGTTAGTCTTTATGTCCCTAATTGCAGCAGTAAACAATGATGTATATCAAAAAGCAACTAAGTGATAAATCTTCTAAACAATTGCTAAAAGTCCAACAAATAAATCAAGAAATAAGTTAGATAAACACTAGTAATACTCAAGTATGAAAGCATAAGACTTTAGCTATAAAACAAGGTTGTAATAGAAAGTTTTTGTAGAGATATTTTGCAACCTTATGGCTGTATAAAACAAGTTGTTACAACAGTAAATCCAACCATCAAAAATTACGAAGGGTCCACCCAAAAGTTGCGCTAGGCCTAATAGATTATCTTGGCAAACTTTTAGCAAATTCTAATGGTTGAAAAACAAGTTACAAGTGTGTAAAGAGAGATTTTATTGCAGCCCTAATGGTTGTAGATTTTAATGATCTATAACTCTAAGAATACTAGTCCAATCAAGATTCCCTAGTGGCCTTGACAAGCCCTTGACATTTGGAAAATTATCCAATTGAAACAAGATTAGTATCTCATTAAATGACGTTTACCGAGGCAAAGAATGTATTTCTCCAATGCAAAAAATCAGATTAGTGCCTTTTAAATTTGGGTGAAAGGGGTCTTTAAAACACAATTTGGATCAACAAGATCCCTAGGGGTGTAAATCCTCTTACTCCCAAGGGTATTCCAACCAACTTAGGGTAAATCTAGGAGGGTGTACACACTTGTATTTCTCCTAGCAACCCTTGTTCAAGAATGACTTATAACCTTAGCAATAAGATGAAGCATAAATGGAGGGTGCATCCAACATACTCCTCCTAGGGTTTCCACCAACAATTACCAAGAATGAGCAAGAAAGAACTAACATATGCAGATCTTTCCTTACCAATTCCAAGAAAAGAGATAACAAACCCTAGTTCACCATGCAAATTACCATCCAAGAGAAAAAGAGCAAGCCATCAAGAGGTGCACATCACTTCACTTCATCCATTCACCATGAAATAACACCCAAAACCATTTGCAAGAGAGAGAGATACCAAAAATTCTCAAAGATAGCGAAAATTTCAGCCAAGTACTTCTCACAATGGGAGAGTTATGTTATAAAATGAGATTCACATTATCTTTATTTATACAAAACGTTTAAAACATAGTTTGTCCACATAAATTAGGGTAAAACATAAGATAAGGGGTCAACAACCCTTATCTTACCCCTCACACAAATAATAATATTTAATTCACACTTTTGCACATTAGAAACCCTAAAATAAGATGATGTCACCCTTTCAAGGAAACATTTTGGCATATTTAACAAATCGTTGGAGTTGGGGATGGAACGTTTGGCCTTCAAAGGCCTTCTCTTCATGCACTATAGCCTTTTCCTACAAGTCAATGTTCTCTCTCCATTAAATGATGCCAAGTGTCAATGAAAAGTAACTCCATCACCACCGACCCTAGCCGTAAGTGACATCAATCCCCAAAGAGTGATGTTTTTTCCCCTCCTAGGCAAGTCGTTTGGCATGTGAGGGATAGGAAAGGTCCTCCAAGGTGTCTTCTATGCCTCCAAAGGCAAGTCATCATGATTCGGCATGTGGGCCCTTGGCATCCAACCTATGGGATTCAAGCCCCGTGGAATCCCAAGCTAGGTTTGTTCCTCCAAAACTGTCCACCAAACAAGGTCCTGCAAAACAAATAGGTATTCCCTCCAAGGATCTCAAGTCAAAATATCATGGAAAATTAAAACCACATCTAATAAGAAAGGCACCTAAACATGTGCATCAAAACTACCTCATCAAATTAAACAAGTGTTCAAAGACCCTGTACAATTGACCAAGTTTAGGTATGGGAGGGGTGTCATAAAAGTCCTATTAGGTAGACCAAAACCCTCAAGTAGGGTATGCTCCCAAGGATTCCCCTTCAAGCTCATTTAGTGGATGATGAGGTGGATAGGGGGTTAGGATTCATAGGTCAATGAGTTTCATGACAGACAAGGGCTTGTATTATCTCATTTATGGGTGCCTTTGTAGAGGGTGTGTTGCACCTTCGTCTTTAATGCAACCTTTTTCCAATCTCATTTATTGCCATTTATTAATTAATTAATGATCCAAACACGTGTGCACTCCCAATAGTGAATCAATTAGCTTGGGGGCCAGTAACACAGTTTCACTTNCTTGAAAGAAGAGGTCCACAAAGTGTCATAGGGGTAGCCATCAAAGCGTTATAATGCACTAGTTTTAGTCTTTCATTCAAGCGGGATATTTATTATGTGTTTGATCTTTTGCAAGCCTTCAATTATTTTAAGAGAAGAATTTCATCGTTCTTAAGACCTGTCTGCGTGAGCATCTAGAAGGTTTATATTTTAGGATTTTATCTTTTGCTAACCACCATCCCCCTGGGCCTTCAACCCCTTCTTCCCATGAAATGGGGCACATGACCTTCTTGGGTCACTAAAGTCAAAGGGCCTAGAAGAGGGAAATGTGGTGAGAATGCAATGAGCGAAAAGTGAGAAGTATGGTTAGGAATGGTACGATGACCCCTCAAGGGACCCCTAGTTTCAACCCTTCCCCAAAAGTTGGCTACCTACTAGGAAATCGATGACACTCACCAAGGTGAAATAGGGTCAAAAGCATAATGTCCAAGCAGGTGTTCTATAATCAAAACCAGTTTCAGTACAAATGCTTAAATGTCTCAAATTTTAGGGTGATTACCTACCACAATACCTTACTAGTACCGCATGGAGTAAGACCCATGTGCCTTCTAGAAGCTAGTTGGTGTGGTGGATGCGCTGACAATGGATCCAAACTGTGGTGATATAGCAGGCTTACATATGTGCATTGAGTGGACACTACTAGTCATGTAGTCTCTCGACACTTCATATCTTCAACATGAAGGCCTCAAGAAATTATCTCCTTAGTTATCCAACAAAATGGGGATAACATGGACTACCTATAGAAGACTCAGACACCTTCTTGTTTGAATTTGCATTTTTGTGTTGTGCATATGAATATAAAAATTATGCTCATAAATTAAGATTGTTTCTCTCAACTTTGAAGGATGCTTCTTTAAGATGGCTTATGGGACTGCAAGGAGGAAGTATTGGTACTTGGGAAGAAATGAATAAAACATTTTCAGACAAGTGTAAATATTATTGTAAAATGTGAGAAACAAGGGATGAAATTTTTTGTATGACACAAAGGGATGATGAAACTTTGGAGGACTATGTTGAAAGATGCAAACTTGATGATGAATCACTCAAATTAGTGTTGCTTAGGGGAGTAAGAGAACACTGATGGAAGCCTTAGACTTAATTGTTGTAGGGGATATATATCAATTCACTTATGACGAAATAAGATAACTTTTGAAGAATTAATCAAGAAAAACCATGAGGAAAGGCGGAGGGTCCCACCTTCAACATCAAGCTAAAATTGGAAGTTTAATTGAGGATATGAAAAAAAAACATTTTAAATTTATTATCTATGCAATTGGATTCGTTGTAGTAAAAAAGGAAACAAGAAGAAAATGATAAAGCCTTGTCAATTTTTTTTCCTAGATGCACTAAGAAACATCCTCATAATGAATGTCCACTTTTTGTAGTAAAAATTTGCAATGTATGTTCATAAAACCATGATACTAGTAATTGTCCACACTTTCCTGGTTTAAAAGTAGTATACCAAAACACTGAAAAAATTGTGTAAAGTTGTACTTCATTAATCAATGAAGTTTTGGACAACCTAGACCACAGTTTGTAACAACCCCTTTGTTACGTCATATAATTACATGAGAAACATTATTTATTTGAAACATTAATAAGCATCATTAGAACAGGAGAGGAGAAACATGACCAAACATCATTAGAGTAAGTGAAACATGACATTAGCATACTTCAGTCAATTACACTCAGATTCATGATAATAACATATATCAATAAAACACATTCTGCTTCTCTCAAATCATTTGGAACTAAATTTAGATAATACTTAAAGCATGAAGGATCTGCCACATCACAGATTCATGATAATAACATATATCAATAAAACACATTCTGCTTCTCTCAAATCATTTGAAACTAAATTTAGATAATACTTAAAGCATGAAGGATCTGCCACATCACATGAGATGACATTCAGCCTGATCCAGGACTGATCACAGTCGTTGGATGAAATTCGAGTGGAAGGAAAGCGTGAGCACTTCCAATGTTGACCACTTCGGCGAAAAGAAGTCCAAAACATCTAAAACTACCCGAAGACTGAAGCCCCGGAGTCACAAAGTAACATGGATGTGTTAAGACATATACAAGTTGATATATGTGTGACTTTTGTAACATCAACTATATCAATTAAAAAAATCAAATAACAAATACTTTAAAATTAATCTAATAATCTAATCAAATTAAATAAATAAGAAATACCTTAAAAATTAATCTAATAATTTAATCTTATTAATCAAATTAAGTAAATTTAAATTACATATAAATAAAATATTATATTAAAATAAACCAACCAAAATATAAGTATATCTCAATATAAATATATCTTATTAATATAAGTATATCTCATCCAGATGTTAGATTAAAAAATCTAAAAATTCAACTAATTCTATCAACTTTAATTATGGATTGAAATCTCTCGATTTGCATTTTCTTAAAAACTCATATTTTTAAGTGTTTTTTGGTTCTCATTTAGTTAGATAACAGCTAATTAACACATTTTCTGCAAAATTATGATAAAACTGATCGCAAGTGAACGCATACTTTTCCTTTGACTCTGATTTTGATAGCAACTAACTTAACAAATTTAATGCAAAAGCATCAAATATTGGACTCTGACATCATTTGGTCCATGAGGGTCAGCTTGTTCATTGAAAGTAAAACGATCTTTAAGAAAGAAAAAAAAACTCCCTTGGAAAGAGTTGGATCTCAGTTCTCTGAAAATTTTGTGTTATAGCTTTCCCATGGGAAGAATCTGGGTTTTGCAGCAACCAATGGTATCAGCAGTCTTCAGTGGTTTTTGGAACAGACATCTATTCCAACTCTAGAGAAGGTTTATACATCAACTGAAGCATATATCTACTTGTTGAGGATTTGTACATATGAGTATACTTTTCCTTTGACTCTGTGATTTTGATAGCAAATAAATTAACAAATTTAATGCAAAAGCATCAAATATTGGACTCTGACATCATTTGGTCCATGAGGGTCAGCTTGTTCATTGAAAGTAAAACAATCTTTAAGAAAGAAAAAAAACTCCCCTGGAAAGAGTTGGATTTCATTTGGTCCACGAGGGTCAGCTTGTTCATTGAAAGTAAAACGATCTTTAAGAAAGAAAGAAAACTCCCCTGGAAAGAGTTGGATTTCATTTCTCTGGAAATTCTGTGTTACAGCTTTCCCATGGGAAGAATCTGGGTTTTGCAGCAACCAATGG
>JASDQU010033024.1:7528-22066 GCA_032191745.1 Picea mariana | reverse complement strand
TATTCTACTTCTATTAGGAAGTCCCTGTTGATTTCTTCGATGGTCACTAATATTAGTGACCTATCTAACAAAAGTGTTTAGATTATTTTTGCAGTAGAATTCATCATGTTTCAAGTCTCTTTGAAAATCTCTATTAAAACTTGAAATCCTTTGTGAAAGATCAAGTAGGATGGTGCTGACCTCCCATGCCTATTTGATTATATATATTCTTATGCTAATGTTATCAACAACATAGAGTCTAAATCCATTCAATAATTGAAGGGATTTCCTGATTGGCTTTGAGTTTCATGGAGTACTTGGAGGAGTCTGTTCTCCCGAAATTATGGCCAGTGGCTATGCAAACAATGATCTAGGACCGAGTGCCTTATTTTTTGCAAAAATTGGTCTAGGACCAAGTGCAAACAATGGTATAGAACGAATTATCTCTATTTGGGTTTCATTTTCCTTTTTCTTGGGACACTATATGTGTTCGTTCAATATTTGCATGAGGTGGTTTCTCTCCATTTTCATATCTAGTAGACCCATCATTAATCTCTTCTTCGTTTGCCTTTTGTTTTTATGTTCTTTGGTTAGAGAAGGAGCTTTTAGGTGGATGGAAATTGGAAGAAGAATGGAAATTATCACTGCTTATCCCCCTTTGTATTGGTTTTCCTTGGCTTCTTGTGTTTGAACTTATTTCTGTCAAAAATCCATCGCTGCATGCATTCTTTTTCTTTTTTGATAGATTCTCAATGGTTTCTTCATCAAATCTTGTAAAAATGTTGTTGTACCTAATCGATGCTAAATATAATTAGAACGTAACCTCAAGATTAAAACCCCCGAGGGGCTATGCTTATTTTATATTAAATAGATTAAGTTTCTCTAAGACTTGTTTAAAATGTGTTATATTCCTAACCATTGTTTCCCCAACTCAAAGAGGCAATGTAATGAATTGATTTTTTCTCTTTCTGTCAAATAGAATATACCAAGATTTATATCGACGACAAACTTCCACAAAAAAATATCTATCACAGACAAATGTAGGGAGTATAAGTGGGTTTTATTGACAACCATATAAGCAAAGATGTAAGTATGATTTTAATCTTGAAGGAAAATTCCCTTTCCCTTAAGAAAATATCCAACTTCCCGCATTTTTCTCTTGGGCCCTGCCCCAACCAAAATATGTCTAAACTCTCTAACAAACTTATCTTGAAAAATAAAAAATTTGAATGGTCATTTATGTTTGCATAACATCAAGTGCTTGAACCAAAATGGTTTGTTGTGTATATTAACAATCACCTTGACAGGGAGTCTGTCAAAGAAATTGCAAAAGACAATTGCAAATACCAAATATGGGACAATGAAAAATATTTGAGTGCTAAAGTAGTTACTTAACTGAAAACAAGCTCATTTGATGTGATTTATTCCTAATCAAACATGAAATTATCACGAAACAAAAATTAAAATGCATATAGAGCTGACCCAGGAATATGTGAAGTAGACTCATGAGCAACAACACGAGTGAAAAACCATGAAAAATACCAGTATGGTTCATGTAGCAAGGTTATATCGATTATTGAAAGGTTGGTGGGCATGTTTGCATAAGGTAGCAGAACATCTCTCAATACATTGGAGCCACCTACCTGAGAAGCCATCAAGATATATTCAATGAAAAGATGAAGAGTTTTATTTGCAGATGGAAGACAAAGCATTTTATTGAAAATATTCAAATTAAGGACCACTGTATTGTTTTTTTTGTTGTTACTTTAATCATCCTTGTCCTTGAGTCGATTCTTTGAGCACTTCGGGTTACGAGTTCTTTGAAGTCGAAGACTTTAGGAACACAATGAGCATTGACTAGGCGTGTGGTCCAAATTTTTTCATTTTTATTTTCTTTTAGTGACTTGTTCAAGAACCACTAGTATGAGGCACACAGTGGAAATTATTGTCTTCCCTATCTAATGAATTGACAATATCACTACATAAGGTATCTTTCCTTCCTCTATTTTCCATAGTGCTACTTTTTTAATGAACTTTGGTATAGGTTAACCTTGCAAATAGTGAAGCTAACTAGAGGGTGCATGTTCATCAGAGAGTCATTTCCACACATATGAACTATGTTTGAAACATGCATAATCATTAATAGGAACCATTATCTAGGTCATAGAAAAGAGAGACATTTACTTCACATGAGTCCTATTACTTAATTTCTATTATTTCTTGGTAAATCGAAGCGAATCATGTTGTCGTAAATTCTTTGGTTATAGTCAAATTAAGTGGCTTGTTAGAATCTATGCTGTAAAATTATTGTGTTTACAGATGGAGAGAACTATGAGAGGTATGGATGTGGTGCTTTTACTAAAGCATCGTTTCCATACATAAGCTAATTAAAAAATACAGTGAGCCATAAATAGAGACAACTAATGATCCAGGTGGATATTGGTGGCCACCCACCTATTCCACTGGCTCAAAATACAATTTTCCACCTTGGGAGTTTTTCTACAGTTTTTTGGGTCCCAAACATTCGAGGCCATTTTGAGGCCCTAAACGATGGTTTTTAGACGTTTGGGGGGCCAAGAGATATTTATAGGATCAATATTGGGCCCGATCGAAATTTTTTCCTCTCGCCTAGATCTTTCCAACGAGTTATCATGCGCCCCAAACGGATATTGTATGCAAAAGTTATGCCCTCGAGAAGTTGACATATCAACTACCCCCATCGGGGCCCGCAAACCTTTTGGAATTTCATCTTTCAGGGTTAGGGTTTTGGATTTTACTTATGTTAAAAATTCCTTTGGAGCCTCATTTTAAACATCATCTTCTTGCGAATGAGCGTAGCCTTCACATCTCTTCTCAGAGATAAAATGCCACCATTCTAGCGAGTCATTCACTCTATAATTTTTCAGTTTCTATACATTTCTCTCATTAATAAAAAATAGTGCATTAATGTATATCTGTGTTTATTAAAATATCTCTATATATTTCATTCTTATATCTCTACCTTCATTTCGTTATCAAAATAATCCGAATCAACTAAGAAACTCATAGAAAAGCACGACATTTACTTCACAGAAGTGGTAAATAACTTCCATTTTTTGCAAATGGTGGCAAATAAAGGTGTCATAAATGACTCAATTATCATGCAAATTATCTGGCTTATTGTAATATTGGTGTGTAACTATTGGAAATTCCAAATTCTAGAAGTGGCAACTGTGTCAGCATCAACCATGAATTGTGTGCACAAGAGTTGAAAATAAAAGTACTGAAGTCCTTACTATGCAAGTGATATACATGTGCAGAGTGTGAACATGTGAAATATATAGGTGAACGACATTCAAGGATATCACAATGGAAAAATACTTCACACAATGTGAAAAGTGGGTAAGTAAAAAGGATTTTCACTAAGAAACTTTCGAAGAATAGTGCATTGGTAGAATAATTTTATACAAGAATTGTATTGGGGCTATTGGATGGTAAGAGCCAGTACATGTCCCACTAGCACATAAGTTTCCTTCTTCTAATCGCAATACTTTTGCAAATGTTAGATAAAATTCTTGCCACTGTGCATAGGTAATGAATAGTCTTTGCAAAAAGATAATTCATCTAATAAAGTAGAATAGCATCATTGTTTGTAAAAAGAATATAATGACACAAATAAAGTAAAAACAAGTAACAAAATTAAGCATAAAACTTTGTAAAAATAAGAAAAAAAAGTAAAGTCTTCATTGTCAATTAAAACTTAGTAAATAAGTTTATCGTTGTGTTGAATGCATAGATACTATGGTAGTGGAGATACCAAGGTGCAATTTCTTTAAGAAAAATTGAATCTGGTGCATTTACTAAAATTTTGTTTCCACACGTAAGTTACTTACATAATACGATGACCCACAAATAGAAACCATTAAGCAGGCCATAGAAAAGAGTCATATTCATTTCACACAAGTGGTAAATAACTTCCATTTTTTTGGTAAATCAAAGCGAATCAAGGTGTCATAAATGACTTGGTTATGGTGCAAATTACCTGGCTTGTTCGAATTGTTGGCACAAAACCATTGGAAATGCCAAATTGCAGAAGTTGCAACTACATGAGATTCAACAATGAATTTTTCACACAAGGGTTGAAAATAAAAGTAGCAAGGTATTGGTTGTGTTGGGGATATACATCTCTGGACTCCACATAATGTGAAAAGTGGGTAAGTAAAAATGATTTTGATTGGGGATTTCACAGAGGATGGTTCCCACATGCATGGCATCCATAAAACCAATGCTTCATCTATTTTCAAGACTTGTGTGGAGAATTCATATAACTCACCACACCAACTTGCCACACTTCTAATACTTCAAAGAATTACCAAACCATGTTCTATTTTCAACCTATCCAAGAAAGAAAAACTTGCATGTTAATTGATTTCCTACATATGTAAATCTAGGATTGATAACAATGTGGATCAAGAAATGTTATTGTTGGATTACTGAGAGGGGGGTGAATCAGTAATGAGAATAATATTCCTTTTAACCACAATTTATATATTCTTAACATCACCAATAGTAGTTTATCAACAATGTATCATATATCATAAGCACAAAGCATGTAATCATGAGCATCACATCAACATCGCATCACATCAAGAGGACATTACACCAATATTTACATGGAAAACAAAATGGAATAAAACCACAGAATGATTTTCTTATATATATTTAGAAGAAAACATTCATTGGAAGAACCAACTTCTGATTCTCCAGCTACAATTGGAAGGAGAATCCAACCCCCTATTCTCAGGATCCAACCTGAAGGAACCTACAACTCCATGATATTTTGAATCCAACCAAAAGGAGGCTACAACCCCCTGGGTTCTCCAGCTACAACCGAAAGGTGGCTACAACCACCTTTCCTTGCCTGGTCCAACTGCCCTGAAATATAAGTGCCAAATGACCTGTCACTGTCACCGAATCAAATAACCTGTAACTTTCACTGTCACAATCTGTTCCTATAATTGAATTCCTATCTTAACATGTACCATTATTCTTTCAAAACTTCTCAATAGATCCACAACATGTCTATACTGAAACACGTGGATATTCACAACTTCCTTCACTGCAACTCACAGACTACCACAAAGATCTCCCAAGTTCTTTGTCACTGCTTCTATCAAAACTATGTTACTTTCATTGTCTCTCTCACAACTCTATCGCTGTCTCATCAACCTGTATCTAATCATCAAAACCTGCTCCATACCATACATCAATTGTATACCAACATACATACTATCTCATGCATCAATCATGAATCAAAATATACATCAACAATGACTAGTGAATCATGAAATAAAGAATCATCCATGCATAACTTGTGCCATATACCATATCATCAACCATATGTAGATATGTACCATGTCATCAATGAAACATCTCTAACAACCTATGCATGTCCCTCATACATACATCACCATACAACATAGATATCGCTTAACCAAGTACAAGTAGCTTAAACATGTGAACTATAAGAACCATATCAGTGGTGTACCATATATAAGAGTGTTTCTAACTCAACCAACCATCCAATTTATACCTTATCCAATCATACCAAGTATCCTTCAAGCATATACCATACCATAAAAAGAAGTAAACATCAAAACAAGTATACAACCATACCAATACCTTTGAAGCTGACCTGAACTGCAAGATGTTGATCTGTAGACTTCCTTTAGAACTTTAGGGACTGAATACCAACATCTATTCAAACCTTCATGATATTTTCAAAGATACACAACCTTCTCTTCTGTTATAGAAATTTCTTCCACACTCTATGCATATTGCTTTGATGGCCTTCCGTTTCCCTCTACAGACTTAAATTCCCCTTTTTATTCACTCTAGAGTTAAAAATACACAATTTTGTCCATATACGTGACCTACAGCGAGACAACTCACGTATATGTAGGTTTCTCCATTACATCCCATGTACATTTAGTTTTGTTCTCAAAAATAAAAAAAAATATATCGGTTTTCCATGCCATGTAACGTGATCCATGATCCTTGACCTTCCATTTACTGGAAACGCCACAACTCGACCCTTCAATTCCATTTGGAAGCTATAAATTGAGCCATATCCAAACCTCGAAGGGAGATATCACATTGAGACAAAATAAACTCTGGAGAAATTTCACCTCATAATTTAGACAACATCCCTTATTCCTTGAAGTCTAAACTTCTTGTGTTTATCCCCCAAGCTCATCCTATCTTGAGATGGAGAACTTCATTGACTCCTACTTGTGAGCTTGCCTTTGTGGAGGATTGAATTGGTGGAGGCCTAGCTGGAGGGACTTAGTTTCTCGGTTCCGATATGTGTCATTACAAAAAAATTTCACCTATGTACTTATGTTGATTACATTAATAGAAATACTTTTTTCTCGTCCAATTGATATCTTGCAAACATTTGTATTACTTTCCATGGGAATATTTGTCATGTGTGTTAATGGATTATGATAATTTATATGCGAATAATTTATATCATTACCACATGATTGTGTGTCTTGGTTTTTGAGGACAAGTTGCGAGTATAAAGCTTTGGGTTGTGTGCTCAACAATGGTCTTCTTCAGAAGTCCGGATGAGGTAGGATTCTAGCCTTCTCTTGCTAAAATTTTCATTTATATAGCATACTTGATATTAGATTTGATTTTTGGGTGTCATTCCATTTGTTGTGGTTTTTTCCTAGCCATAGAGATATTTTCCTCATAACAGAATTGGTGACTTTGCTGGGGAGATCTCCTTTTTTGGGTATTGGGTGTTTTTTCTCCTTGATTTTCTCTTTTTTTTTCCTGATTTTTTGTGTCGCTTGTTGCTTGACAGCCTGTATCTTTCCTTGTATTTGAGTTTCTTGGCCTAACCCTTGCCCAGGTAGTGTCTTCTTTGAAATACGTGGGTTTTCCCTTGACAACCGCGTACATACACGAGTTTTCCTTCTTTAGGGAGCATACATATGATTATGTTCCCTAAATAGTCGTGTACACTATCTCTTGAGTCTTTTTGGAGGAGTTTGGTGTTTGCTGGGTGAGTTTTGTTGGTTGTTGAGACTTCTTGGGTCTCTATTCTGACTGTTAAGTTCTTATAGAGAGATAGGAAGCCACGTTATTGGAGAATCTTTCTGGATAACTCATTTCTTATCATTTTTCTCATTTTTTGTTCTTGCATACTGGTATAGGTAGTTTCTTCTTGGTATCTTGCTTCGATTGTCTCATTTTTCTTGCAGTAGGGTCTTCCTGTGAGGTTGTTATTCAATCCTTGCATTTTATTTTCATTATATCGAGAATATAAAAATATTTTCTTTCTTTCATTTACTTATAGAATTTTCACTTTTGGCTACTTTGCATTAATTTTGGAATATTACGAAAGATTGCACTTCATTGAAATTGTAGAGATTACATCTTGGAAACAATATTTAGAAGCACACCATCTCATTGAAAATAAAGACTAGTACTTAGCAGTGTTTTTACATATTCTTCTTTTTATATATGTTGATTCATAATACCATCAACTTCATGATCCCACCTCTTGAGTAAGCAGAAGCCATTAAAATTAATGTTGAATAATTAAAATTGATTAGAAACAATTTTATTTTTTAGGGTACACAAACAAGTGTAGGACCTAGAGCCTTGGAATAGAATTTTGTGAGTAAACTTCTCCAAGGCTATAAAACTTAACATCTGTGTCTGACCAGGGAGTGGTGAAACCCATTATATAATTAGTGTCTTTAGTAGGCTCCACTCACATTAGAGTTAAGCACGAGGTCACGTGAATTTGGTTGCAGAGATAGCCCTATAATACCTTCCTAGCATCAGATATATATTTTGGGGTTCTATTCGTATATGGGGTCTCGCTAGTGCCCTTACCTCCTTGAGAGGCAGTGCTTTCGATATTTTAGGATTTGTTACCCTGCCCATACGGTGGACCATAATTGCAACTTCTTTCCTTCACATTGGTTATAACATGGTGAATCTAGTTGCTTGACCTAAGTAGCTGCATATGTTACTTGGAGGGGTTATTCTGCTAGTACACTGAGTCATATAGAGACCACACAACACAAAAAATTTATGGAGGATTTCCTCTTCGGGGGGATCTGACCGACTGTGTTGTGAAGCCTACGTGGGTCCTTATAACTGATTCCGACACCTCCACTCTATTTTTGTAGAGTCTCAGGCCTCTTCTGGGCGAGGCATACCTACTTTAGTTCGAGAGGTCCCTTTCATCCATCATATCCTATTTGTGTGAAGTAGACTTTATCTTTATTTAAGAGAATTCTCTCTGATTGTTAGTTGTCCTTAGGATTTTGTATTGTATCTCGGGTTCTAATTCATCATGGAGCAAGACTAGTCTCCTCGTCGGTCTCTTCATATTTTGAATCTACCACCACGTGTTGATGCTTTAACGAAGCTGCCTCCTAAAAGGTGTAGAGTTAGTAAGCATGGTACATATATCTCCACCTCCCAGGCTCATGATCATCCTACCATGAGTATTGAGTCAGACATGAATGTCTCGGGAATCCATTTAACTCCTATGTCCTCTATGATTAGTGGAATCCTTATGATGCCGCTTTCTCTTCATAATAAAATTCCTCGGTGATGATGCCCTTACAACCATTTATTAGTTAGTTGGTAGGAGGATACTATCCTATCAGACAGGGCCATGGTATATACCAAAACCCTATTTGGCCCGCAATCTCTCAAAATCATTCTTTCCCAGGAGCATGGTCTCTGATGCCGCAACTAGCCATTGCAAGTCATAATGGAAGCACAAATCTAGTCACTACGAGTCATATTGGCATTAAGTCACCAACCTATGCAAGTCATGTTGGAGACCTGAAACCAACCTTTTCTAGTCATGTTGGAGACATGTCACCAACCTCTACAAGTCATACTAGGGTCAAACAATCATCTATTGCAAGTCATGTTGGGGGAACAACTCTAGTCACTACTAGTCACACTGGAAAAACATCACCAACCTCTGCAAGTCATGTTGGAGATCAACTACTACCCTCTGCAAGTCATGTTGGGATCATGTCACTAGCCATTGCAAGTCATGATGGGGCATTGATATGATTGAAAATCCTAGACATATAGGATGTAAGAAAAATTTTCTTTGTAGACTTTGCAAAGGAGATCACCTAACTTGTTTGTTCCCTTCGATTGCGGTGGTACGAGAAGCATGGTCCTCGTCTGGTGGCCCTTCAGGTTATGATTCGTCTTTTGTTTCCCAACGATCTAATCCTTCTTTGGCTGATTTAGCAATCGTGCCAATGCAATATTTGTCTGACACCACTCATGTTTTAGGGAGTGATGCATCTCTTGACCATGTTGTCTCACATTATATTCAACCAATGATTGAAGAAGTGGTCGTTCCAATGCAATATTCAGTCGATCCCACTCTTCTCTTGGAGAGTGACAAGTCTAAGGAAGTGACATTACCGATGAAATCTTCGGCCAATGCCAATATTCTTTTGGGGGGTGATCCATCTTTTGAACATGTCCTTAGAATTTCTAGTTTTGTTTCTTCTAAACAAGGGAACATTCCACTCTCTCTGAGTATGCTCCCTCCAAGTCCTAGGATGGTTTCCTTTTATTGGAATGATCTTGTAGATCCTCTCCTTCCTTCTTCTACACCCTTGTAGATAATGGGAATTCTTCGATATATTGTAGATGAAGGACCCTCTGCAAGTATTTTATCCTCTTGAACTTGGAAATTTTTGGGTTCTCCCAAGCTTGTGTCAGCTACTAGTGAGTTGTTGGATTTTGACAGAAGACTTTCATGGGAGCATTAGCCTCCCACTATGGGCCCGAGCAATCTGGTGTTTCCTCTTGAGTCTGATATTGTTGTTTGTGAGACCTCAAGCCTTGGTATTTGTGGGCTTTCAATCCCTCGTATTTGTGGGATTTTGAGCCCTGGTATTTGTGGGATTTCGAGCCCTGGTTTCATGGATGTTGAGTTTCCTTCATATGAGGCTATCCTTGAAGCTATGATTTTGTATTTTCAACCTCATATTGAACTGGAAACTTTACAAGTTGATTACCAAAAACTCCCTTGGACTAGACCTAGCAATAGGCCCTACCTAGAGAACTACTATGTATCAGCCACAAGGTTGTGCGGTCCTCTATAGATATTGTACTTTTAGGTTTGATTGTTTTCAAGTTATGTATCCCTTAACACATGTTTTATCAGAGGTTTCTAGATTAGACTTATTAACTTCTGGGTTACTGTTTTTGGTATTATATACAGGACTTTAAAGACATTTTTCTTTGGTACATTTCCTTATGTCTATCTATTCTGACATGTCATGATCTCGAAACTAGCATATAGGTTATATTTTTCCCTCCATGCATTTTTTCATTATCCATTTCTTGTATCATTTTACCTTAGGATTGACCCCACTGAGTTGCGACACAGAACCTTCTCTGTTGCTTAGAAGTGTTGTAATTTATGTGGTAGATCCTATCTTCCATGGGTGTCCTATCTTAACTCCCCTTTTCATTTTGGCGCCCATGCTCTAAGTGTTTTGTTAACACTCAGAAAATTCTTTGGGATGTATCAAGGAAAACCCCAAGGTAACTATTTCAACCAACTTTAGATTGTATTCTAGCCTATACAATTAGAGAAGGATCTCTTAGATGTCTATTGACTGGTAATAAATCGAAGGATTAATCAATAAGCACACAGAGGTCAGATTCTGCAATAGAACGAGTTTTGTTTTTGTTTTAAAGAGATGGTGGGACAAGAAAGAGAGAAAGTATCATTGGGAAATGGACTCAAATCCTAAAATACTATGAAGATTAACACAACTATGTATCCATGAGAGAACAGAGGAAAAATAAGCACACATTTTCAGCAATAAACAATATTCAAATGATGGAAAGATGGAGATAATAAAATCCCATTACTAATGAAAGAATCTAATAAGGATGAATTCTCAATTGTAACTTTGGAAGAAATAATATAAAGGATGACTAAAATGAACAAAGCACCTAACAAAGGGTAAATTATGGACCTGTAATCATTAAAACATGACATTAACATTAACTATATGAAGGGAGCATCTATGAAGGATGAATTCCAATCATTTGCTCTTAGATATGTTGAGAAGAAAAAAAAAAGTGAAATGAATTTGAACTCTGGAAAAAAAACTGAAAGGGGATACCGTGATGAATATCCGCTATAAAAAAACACTCTCTGCTTATATTAAAATTCATGAGAATTTACAAAGTTTTCTAGCTACAAAGGAAGGCCTCACTCCAGCCAGTTGAACCCCCTTTGGTTTTCATGGCTTCTTGAATATATAAAAAATGATATGCCTATAGTTTCGAATTCAGATTCAACTATGATCCTAAAATCGGTGCTAGCAGTCGCACATAATTGGCATGAAATCTTTAATGGTCTGCTAAAAAGAAGGAGTCAACGAGACTCATTTAATTTAAACTATAACAACTTTGATATGGAAATAAAAAAATATATGATTTCCACTTCTGATGTTTTTCATTGATGAGTTGGTGCATTGTCGAAACATTCCAACTAATTTGGAGGTATTTTTAGTAATTTTGTCACTGTTGTGTTGTAAGTCTGTTGCTTCAGCCAACAAATCAATTTTTCCCTTCTTTTTAATCTCCACTTGTTGAACTGGGATTTCCTCTTGATGTTGTAACTTCTTAGTTGAGGACCTTGTTAAGGGTTCATTAGTCTGAGGAATCTGCTTTACCTATGGAGTCTTTCACAAAACCTGATACAACCCACTTGTTCAAAGGATGCTCTAATCATTGGGTCTGCATTTACCAAATTTAAACCCTGTACCTCAAATAGGATGCTCTGATCGCTGGGTCTAGGATGCTCTGATCACTATTTCCCCGCTTCTTACATTCTTTCTTTTTCGTTCAGTAGTTGTCATGATGCCGATATATGTCAACTTTGTGTGAATTGTAGGTGTGCAACAATAGATTTTAATAACCTTTGTGCAATGAAAATGCGAACAATAACCTCTGCGGAACAAATGAGAGCAATAACCTCTGCACAAAAAATGAGAATAGTGACTTTTGCGTGGTGCGCAACAAAAGTTAGAAACATAAAAATATGTGCAACAAATGAAAAACAACAGGGAACTCGGTGTAGCAATGAACAACAAAAAGAAACTTGACACAACAATGAACAACAACAAGAACTCTGCACAACAACAAACAATAGCAGGAAACTCAATGAAACAACAAGGATGGCTAGAGTTTATCTCAAATGAAGTAAAGTTGGTTATGTGAAAAGAAAATTTGTTTAAGAGGCTAGCTTGAAATGGGCTCCAAGAAAGGCTCTTGAACATTTATTAAAACAAATGTAGAATGCGCAGAAAAAAACAGAGTGAAAGGTTTGCATAGCAATTGGGAACAGACAACATTTGCGTAGTGACTAGAGTTTGTGTAGAAGAGAGCTTTGGATATTTTTGGAGAGGCTATGGACGATGCACATGTCTTAGAGGCGATGGAGAAATACAAAAGGAGGCTGATATTCATTCTCAAATGTATAAGGAACAAAATTTTGAAAATGGAAGTGGTTATCCATAGTCATTAATAAAAAGAAAATAGGGTAAAAAAAAGATATGGAACAATAATTGAGAAGGTACATATTTCTAATTTTATTTGTATAACATTGTTTTGGTTTTCATTTGTTGTTTGTTGGTATTGTATATTTCATGTCATTTTGACATGGGGTTTTATTTTCCTATTCATTGTATTTCTCGCAATGCTTTAACATCAAAATGAAATGGAAGAAACTCAAGAAAGCAAGTAGTTGCAAACAATATAGTATAAAAAACCCATTAATAGTCTCCAAACATGAGGTATGCTGATAATAATAATGAAATAAACACTTTTCATTTTCGTAAATTATGTACATATTGTAATATATACTCATAGTGCATTGTACTAGATAGAATAGAAATTGCATATTGAATCTGTGACACATTGGTTTAATACGTGCAAATCACCTATTTGAGTTGTGGTTGTAGCTCAAGATAGTTTTCCCAATGCGTGGAGTGGCTTCGGAGGTGGCAGCTTTGTTTGGTCCATATTTGTGTCGGCTCTTGACTTATCTCTTATCTCTTCTTGGATTTACTATCAAGTGGCAAAGGATAGACGTGCTTCATCTTACAACCTAGAAGTTTGTTATGACACAAGGGGATCATATAGAGGGATAAATGTATATGATATGACCCCAAGGGGGGGAATATATGGGCCTAAATGTACATATAATGTGTAAATATATATGTAATAGGTTTTTCCTAGTAGTAAATGGGGCCTCATGTGCAAGTGTGAATAGGTATGTATAAATATCATCTACTCATTATTGTTGGGAGGTGAATTGTGATGTATAAATGTATTTGGTTATATGGAGCAGTTCCCCTACTCTTTAAGGAGTTGTTGTGTAACTTATCTATCTTGGAGTTGTGCTCCATGCTCACATTCTATACATGGTGTGTACTTCTTTTATGTTATGGTAATTTAAGCATTTGGATCATTACAAAGTCCAAGCAGTGACTAGACCGAGTTCTACAACTATAACTTGGCTGAGTTACTCAAGAAGATCCAAAAGACTAGCACTAGCTAATTACTCCAATGACCATGAAAACAATCATAATCGTGTCTAATTCATCCCTCTTGGTAATGACGAATACCTCGAAAACTAGAACTGACAAAAGGAACAATTCCCAGAATGAAGCGGCTAGGTTCAACAAAGGTGTTAATCCATGGCGACATGGAGAGAAAATGTTGTTTTAGAAAGATGAAGTTTCATAGGACCTTCGAAGCATAGTTCAAGAAACTCTTTGTCTAAACTAAGAATATTTTTTTCGAATTGTAGGTTGGGTCCCATTTCAAACAATTTCCTTCTCATCTTCAACGAACATGAAAATGAGAAACCAAGGATATTTTTCACATCTCATCGACGATGGTTAATTTATCCACATATATTGGATGACCACACATTACCTGAGTAAGTGAAAATAATATTTTTGAGTTATGGTTGCAGCTCGAGATAGATTTTCCAATCGGTGGAGTAGCTCCTGAGGTGGCAACTTTATTTGGTCCACATTTGCCCTGGCTCTTGACCTATCTCTACTTTTATTTTCTCTAGAGTTGAGAAGGATAAACATACTTCATCCTGCAACATATAAATCCAAGAAATGACTAGAACAAGTTCTACAACTATAACTTGGCCCAGTTACTCGAGGAGATGGAAATGAATAGCACCGAGTTATTTCTCAAATGGCCAAGACCATGGTGATCCTTGTGTCTCGTTCAAATTGCTTGGTAATGCAGAATACATGGAAAAATAGAAATAACATAGGGGGCAGTCCCCAGAATCAAAGAACTAGATTTGAAAAAGGTGTTGATCCATGATGACATAGATGGAAGATATTGGATTAGAGAGTTGGCGTATCACAATAGTTTCAAAGGAAAGTTCCAACAACTATTTGGTTAGGCTAAGTATCTTGTTCTTGAACTCTAGACTAGGTCCCATTCCCAAGATTTTCATTC
>JASDQU010033023.1:4445-14470 GCA_032191745.1 Picea mariana | reverse complement strand
CTGTGCTCACTAGAGAGTTGGCTCTGTGCCTTGACCTAGTTTTGGAAGGAGGATATGGAGCTCCGTGTGAAGATCTCATGTCTGGTGTGAAGCTCGACTCTGTGGCTTAGTGCACAGGAGTGAATGAATGTAATATTTTGACAAATAATAAAGAGGTGAAGCGGTTGGTGGACGTAGCCCCACATTGGGGTGAACCATGTATATATGGTGTCTCTTGGTTTGCTTTGTGATGTGTTACTTTTGTTATGAATCTGCTTAGTGCTTTGATTATGATGTATAATAGATAGATCTTTTGGTTGCTTAAGTTCTTTACTTGTATTAAGGGTAAATGAATGCTAGATCTAACTTATAATGCTAAGTGCTCAGGGTATATAATCATTCATTATTACTGCGCTGATCTATCTTTGACTAAGTTTTGCGGTATTAATTAAGCTAAGAAACTAATGCATGTTACTCCTGAGTGTTAATAGACTATTGTGCGAAGTTCTCTTATCACAGATATGTGTCCCAGCTTGGTTATAGACACCCGCATCCTGTAACCCCCCCAACCCAGCTACAGAGGGAAAAGGAGAAACTGCTCGCAAAGCGGGCCATGGTCAAAGAAGCGGTAAGTAAAGCATGTCACTCTATTCCAGGCTTGGCACAGGAGGAGCAAGAGCTGATCGAATCTCAAGTAGTGAAGCTTGTTGAGACCCCCCAACAACTTCAGGTTAGGATAACAGAATTGGAGACCCAAATAGTATTGAGCACCTCACAGGAGGTGCGTGAACAAATGGAGGAGGTCGCTAAAAACACAGTAGTAAGAATAAGAGCCCTTTCCTCAGAATGTAAATGATCAAGTGATAGAAGCGCCGAGACATATGAACGCCTCGTCGAGGATCTAGAGTTGAGGAAGATGGAAGTGCAATTACAGGAGGCGAATCAGCAGGCATTTTCAGTGCAGGTGCAGATGAAGTTGCTCACCGCAGTGGAAAGAATGAAGAGATCCTAGGAGAAGCACACAGTCCAACAACATATCATTTCCCTCTAGGGTAAGATAATGGAAGTCATGCAGAAGCTACAACCTATGCAATATGAATCTTTCAAGGTTTTCGAAGAGATTGATGGACAGGGCTCACAACTAGACCAAGTGGTTGCAATAGTAGAATAATGCCTGGAAGGGCCTGTTACAAAGCAGACGATCCAGAAGCTCGCTGAGAAGGAGGCTCAGGCGAAGCAGCGAGTCGAGGTAGCCCGAGTTAAGATCAAGGCTTTCGAAGTAACGTTGTTCGGACCAGAGTGACTCGGGACGAACCACATATGAGTGTTGGGGGCATGTTGTCCCTCGACCAAGTTTTGAGGAAACCTTGGTCAGATTTGGCCCACTTTTGGACTTCGACACTTTGTTCGAAGAAGGAGTGCCCAGACAGAGCTGAGGTCACGGATCTCACTTATTTTGCGGGCTATGTGGACCTAGTAAGGGGTTATCTAGGGTTTTTTTAATGGGTTTATGGGATGTCGGCCCATGGGTTTTCCCATGTTTAGGCCTTATTGTAAGGGTTTGTAAAAGTATAAATAAAAAAGAAGGTATTGTATAAGTAACTAGCTAAGTGAAAATAGTTAGAGTTGCTTTTTGCAGAAGAATGTATGTGTGTTAAGGCTCTGTGCTCGATAGAGAGTTGCCTCTGTGCCTTGACCTAGTTTTGGAAGGAGCATTTGGCGCTCGGTGTGCAGATCTCCTGTCTGGTGCGAAGCTCGACTCTGTGGCTTAGTGCACAAGAGATAATGAATGTAAAATTTTGACAAATAATAAAGAGGTGAAGTGGTTGGTGGATGTAGCCCCTTACTGGGGTGAACCACGTATATCTGGTGTCTCTTGGTTTTTTTTGTGCTGTGTTACCTTTGTTATGAATCTTCTTAGTGATTTGATTATGATGTATAATAGATAGATCTTTTGGTTGCTTAAGTGATTTACTTGTGTTAAGGGTAAATGAATGCTAGATCTAACTTATAATGCTAAGTGCTAAGTGCTCAGGGTATATAATCATTCATTATTACTGCGTCGATCTATCTTTGACTAAGTTCTGTGGTGTTAATTAAGCTAAGAAACTAATGCATGTTACTCCTAAGTTTTAATAGACTATTGTGTGAAGTTCTCTTATCACAGATCTATGTCCCAGCTTGGTTACAGACACCTACGTCTTGTACCCCCTCCTACTTCTACCTTGGGTGAGACTTCGCCTACTTTGCAGATGTTGCCAAAAGGGCCGATAGTCGGGGTGTTGTTGGTGCGTTGTTAAGCGTTGAACCCTGGGTATGCCCCTATGCCAACATAGTTGTATTGTAATGTAGGGTTGATTATAATGCTCCTGCGACCTGTTTCAGTAATTTTCTTTGTTACCTTGTTTCATCTTATGCTAAAATGCTCGTGCATGGAGGATCCAGATGAGTTGTTGTAGTTGCATAGTAATGGAGGTTTGATTGTTATGTTGTTGTGACATATTTCAATGTCTGAAACTTGAGTTCAAGAGTACTCGTGTGCCTGATTTTTTCTTCACCAAGCTGCTTGAAGGCTGGATGCTCATGGTAGACTTGTCCACCTCTCTCACTAAGTCTTCCTTCTGCTCACCTTTAATCTTAAGCCACTGACCAAAGTTAATGAAGACCTCATTTCCCTATGCATTGATTGTCTAGTTTTTGTGTTAGAACATTCTTGTACTGAGTTTTTTCCATTTGACCTCCACTCATAAACCTACCTCCACAAAAATGTTGATGGGTAATGGGCTTATCCTCTTGCAAGATGAGGGTGACTCTCAATGCTAAAATTCTTGGCGTCATTCCCAGGGAGTGAATTGAAGACATTTCCCTGGGATTGAACGACAAAGAAATTTTGATTCTGAAGGTGCATAAAAAATCAGTACCTTGAAGATTGCAACTTGCACCTCGCGACTCCATTGTTTCAGTTATGGCTTCTAAAGGTAGACACACGAGGTTTACTCCATAGCTACCTCTAGAAACACCTGAAGTTGACCCATAAAATATTATCAAGAAAAGAAAGACCTCTAAAGAAGGGCTTTCAACTGTTGTACTAGGTGATTCTGGTAATCCACATGATTCTTCTTTTAAAACTTCAGTAGCTGTATATAATTCTCATTTTATACAATATGTTAGAGTTTCCAGAAGTTTATATTTTGAAATCTTTCCTCTTGAACTCCCCCCTTCTAGTATTCATTTAGAAGGATAAATTTTTTAAACCCTTGTTCCCCTGATATTGTAAAGTGGTTTAGACCCAGGAGCTTAAAAGATTTTCCCACTTTGGGTTTTCCTACTCCTCCTCCTATCAAATTCATTGTATTTAAAGAGGGGGAAACTTATTTTCCCTCGAACCCCATATAATTCTCCTCCAACACTCAGTTGTTTCCCTTTTCCCCTAGAAACATAGCTTTGGTCCTACAGGTCCAAACTCCATCTCCCCCTGGTTCTCCCACAATTCACATCCCAACGGAAGGTGTTAATCCTCCTAGAAATAGAATGGATGCCATAGTGGCTGCTAGATATGATCCTCTTGTTTTACCTCAGCCTGTGAATGCTCTCCCAGCTGGAGAATACCTTAAGTACATGCCCAAGTTCACATGGGAGGAATACATAACTGCAAAAGAACACCTTTCATCTTTTTATAGTTATGAAGATAATCATAACATTGAAAATGAAGATGTGTGGATGAGAGTTTTTGTACAGAGCCTTGATGGTGAGGCTAGGAAATGATTTAAGTGCTTAACTCCTGGATCTATTGATGGGATCGAGGCTCTGGATGAATCATTCTTAAGACATTGAGGGGGATAAAAAATATTTTCTTTATTATATTATAGAATTTGGATCACTTAAGAGGAAAGAGGGGGAATCTGTTTCAGACTTCTCAAAGAGGTTTAACAAGATGTACAATAAGATTCCCACTGAAATAAACCCTACATAAACCTCTACCAAGATTACTTATGCTAGTGCTTTTGACCATGAGTTTTGCCTCCTGATGAGAGAAAGAAGAGCTAACTCTCTAGCTCATATGAAAGATACAGCCCTAGAAGTAGAGTCTAATATATTTGCAACTGACAAACTTAGGATTAAATTTGATAGAGACAGAAGAAAAGGTAGGGCTGAAGCTTCAACCTCTGATTTCTCTGTTGCCTACCCTCAAGTAGATGAGTTGACAAAACTGGTAAAATCACTTTCTGCAGAAATGGAGAAATTGAAATTTGAAGGAAAGCAGAACTATAGGAACCCACAGAATGTTGATAATAGGGGTAACTTCAAAAGACCCAATAATTCCCCTTAGATCATCCAAAGAGATCAAAGAAATAGGGATAGGGATGATAAGAAAATCCAAGCCCCTCTCCAAAATAACCTTGTTACTCATGAAGAAGGAGAGGAAGAAGATGTTGATCCTGAAATCCATTGTCTTGGTGACACCTCCTCATCTCCTCATTTAACCCAATCTATATATGAAGAGTCTCTCATGGGTATCCAACTAAATGATTTGAGCAAGGGGGAAAGGACCTGTGGCAATTCAAATAGATACAACCTAAGGTCGAAGAAGAAAAAGGGAAGGCCTGACATTTCTGATCAACCTACTAGAATAAAGAATACTGCTAAGGAGGTGGCAGCTAGGAGAAAAGAAAAAGAGGCACAAGACCCCCAAGAAAGTTAAGGATATTTTGAAGCCTCCATCCTCTTTTATCTTTGAGAATGAGATTCAAAAGATTAAAATCCCTGTACCTTTTTTGGAACTAGTCAAGAATGAGGATTTCAAGAAGTACCTTTCCAAATTGCTACATCCTCAACATTAATCTTATCCCACAGATTCAATCAACCTCCAAGATGAAAAACCAGTTGTCATACTAGGACCTTTGGTAGAGGACAGGGATGATTCCTCCCATCCTTTCTATACATCATTGAACATTCATGATAAAGTGTTACACAACTGTTTGATGGATTCAGGGGCATCTCATAATCCCATGCCTAAGACTGTCATGGATGAGTTTGGGTTGGAGGTTACAAAAACCTACCATGACCTATACCCATTTGATTCCAGGAAGGTGAAGTGTCTTGGGGTTATCAAAGACCTGGTTGTTTCTTTGTTTCAGTTGCCAATGAAAAGTGTGGTCATGGATATTGTGGTGGTTGATGTCCCCTCTAATTTTGGGATGCTCTTGTCGAGATCTTGGATCAAAAGACTAGGGGGAACTTTGTAGATGGATCTTTCATATGCCACCATTCCTGTATTTTAAGGGGAACACAGAAGGATTTATAGGGAAGCACAACTTGATTACATTATTAGTGATGAAGCAGATCCTACCAACCACCCCATTTTTGCATTTGCTACTGATTTAGGAGCCAGTATGCTACAACTCATTGATGCTCCTCAAACACCTATTGAAATTAGAAAACAACCTATTGATTCCTGTGAAAATCCTCCTCCCAATACCTCTGTTTGGAAGATGTTTTTCGATGGAGACTCTTCTAGGGAGAGTGTTTGTGTTGGGGTAGTCTTCATTTCTCCTACCCATGAGACCATTTCTCTGTCTTACAAGCTTGAATTTGAAGCAACAAACTATGTGGTAGAATATGAGGCTCTTGTTTTGGGTTTGAGAGATGCCAAAGACATGAAGATTGAGGAGCTAGCAGTATTTGGAGATGTTGATTTGATTGTTCATGAAGTCAGAAATATGTATCAGGCTAAGCACCCCAGGTTAATGGCCTACATAAATGAAGTTTGGGATCTTGTTGATAGTTTCTTCTTAGCTTTTAATATCTCATTTGTTCCAAGAGAGGAGAACATTATGGCATATTCCTTGGTTGTTTCAGCAAGTAAGTTCAGGGTTCCTTTGCCCCCTCAACTCAAATATGAGGTGGAAGTAAAATACATACCCTCTATTCCTGACAATTTCAAACATTGGAAGGTTTTTGAGGATGATCTTGAGATAAAAAAGTTTCTTTAGACCATGGATGAATTCTCTGCTTTACAAATTGATCAAGATTAGGATACTGAAGAAATCTCTCATGCTGATATTCTTCTGAATAAAATTGTTGACCATCATATTGTTCAGTTACCCAGTAACAATATTCCAAAAGGACGTGTCCCCTTGGAGAGATTGTTTGATAGAAATGATGTTGTTGTAAAGATTAAAGGTTCAACTGGAGATGTTGATGTGACAGAATGAAATTTAGGAACAAAAGAGGATCCAAAGTATGTTAAATTGTCTAGCAGTTTGTCAAAGGAACAAAGGGCTGAGTATGTCAATCTTTTGAAAGAGTTTGTTGATGTGTTTGCCTGGAAATATGGAGATTTGAGAACAAATGACACAAACATTATTGAGCATAAGATCCCTTTGAAAGAAGAGACCAAGCCATTTAGGCAGAAACTCAGGCAGATAAATCCCATGCTCCTGCCTATTATGGAAAAAGTTGTTTGATGCCCAGATCATCATCCCTTTGAGATATTCAAAATGGGTGGCTAACTTGGTGCCTGTGAGGAAGAAAAATGGGGAAATCAGGTTGTGTGTAGATTTCAGGAATTTGAACAGGAGCTCCAAAAAGGATAACTACCCACTGCCAAAGATGGAGCACATTTTGCATAGAGTGACTGGATCATCTAGGATGTCTATGATTGATGGATTTTCTGGCTACAATCAGATATATGTATTTCTTGAAGACAGAGAGAATACATCCTTCACTACTCCTTGGGTCACATTCATGTATGCCAAAATTCCCTTTGGATTGATGAATGCAGGATCAACCTTCCAGCGAACCATGGACATCTCCTTCATTGGGGAGAAAGACAAATTTGTAGTCATCTATATGGATGACATTACAATGTTCTCAAAGTCTGACAAAGAGCATTGTCATCATTTGAAGAAGGTCTTCCTAAAATGTAGAAGGTTTGGTCTCTCCCTCAACCCTAAGAAATATTTGTTTGCTATGAAGGAGGGAAAATTATTGGGGCATATTGTGTTAGAAGAAGGGGTAAGAATTGATCCAAGTAGAGTAGAATCCATCCACACCTTATCGTTTCCCAGATCTAAGAAAGAGGTCCAGTCTTTCTTGGGTAAAATCAATTTTCTGAGAATATTCATTTCTAATTTTATTGAGTTGGTTAAGCACATTACAACCATGCTTAGAAAGGGAAGTGAGGTGAAATGGATTGTTGAATCCAGAAATTATTTTGACCAAATCAAAAGGGATTTGACTGAAGCACCCATGATTATCATCCCTGACTATTCTAAGGAATTTCTGATATTTTATTTTGCCTCATCTGATACATTAGCTACTGTTTTGCTACAGAAAAATACAGAGGGGTTATAGCAGCCTATTTCCGTTTTCAGTAGAGCCTCGAGGGATGCAGAAATGAGATATGATATCATGGAGAAGCAGGCATATGCTTTGGTCAAATCCCTCAAGGATTTCAGAATATATGTTATGCATTCAAAGATTGTTGCATATGTTCCCTCAACCTCAGTAAAAGACATTTTGGTCCTGCCTGACATAGATGGGAAGAGAAGAAAATGGATTGCTAAAATTATGGAATTTGACCTTGAAATGAAACCCACTAAATTGGTGAAAGGCCAAGGTTTGGCCAGGTTGTTGGCTTAATAAAATTGCAGGGATTTGGGGGTTAATTTCATGAACATGAACTCAGAAAGTCAACAAATTGAGATTGTTGATAAAGACTCTCATGTCAGCCTCAACCTGACAGGATGCACCTGGTATAAAGACATCATATATTTTCTACAGAAGTTGAAGCCTCCTGATGCTCTGGAAAAGAACAAGGTAAGATCTTTGAAACTCAAAGCAATCAAATATTGTCTCATTGATCAAGTTTTGTACTGGAAGGATCCCCTTGGAGTCCTTTTGAGATGCCTGGACCCACAAGTGGCCCAAAAATCTATAACTAATTTCCATGGCAGCTTATGTGGGGGCCATCATTTTTGGAGGACCGGAGCTTATAAGATCCTCAGAACTGGGTATTTCTAGCCTAGCCTTTTCACTTATGTTTGTGAAAAGATTAGATCTTGTGTCAAATATCAAAAAATTTCTGGAAAGCAACAGCTCAAATATTTTCCTTTGAAACCTGTGGTGGTTTCTGGACCTTTTCAGCAATGGGGTCTTGACTTCATTGGAGAAATCCACCCAACCTCAAGTGGTCATCACAGGTGTATTTTGACTGCCACTGATTATTTCACCAAATGGATAGAATCCATCCCTTCAGGAGTGCCTCCCAGAGGGTAATCATTAGCTTTCTTGAAGATATCATGTCCAGATTTGGTTGTCTAAGAAGGATTGTCACTGACAATGCTGCCTCCTTCAAAGTTGAACATTAATCAAGTTTTGTGAGCAATATGGTATTATATTAATCCATTCTACTCCCTACTACCCCCAAGAAAATGGTTTATCAAAGTCCTCTAATAAGAATCTCATAAAGATCATCAGGAAATTGTTAGAAGACAATTAAAAAGCGTGGGACTCAAAGCTGAAATTTGCATTATGGGTTGACAGAGTCACCACAAAGAGGTCACTAGGTGTTTCTCCTTTTCAGCTTGTATATCGGGTTGAGGCTATTTTTCCTACTCAGCTTGCCTTGCCTATGGAAAAATTCTTCCAAGACTACCAAGGAGAACCTGATGATATGGTCAGGAGGATACAACAGTTGGTAGAAGTATAGCAAGATAGGGAGCAACTACTTGATAAAGCTCAGGATCACCAGCAAAAAATAAAACGAGCCTTTGACAAGAGGGCAAGCAAGGAATATTTTCAGTTAGGGGATCTGGTGCTCTGTGATGTTTATTATGTTTATATATATATATATTGGATTCATTCATAGATGATACATTGATGATATACTGCTGAACATTGTTGTTAAAGTGAAAGAATATATATTGTGGTTAAAAGTGGTATAAAGTTCTCATATTGATTCACTGCCCCTCTTAGTATTCCAACATCTAGGACCCTATCAACTGTCTATATATCATGAGATCTACCAACTCTGAATATGAAGTGATCACCTTCTTCATATTGGTAACCATAGACATAACCATTGGTTTATAGTCCTCCATCCTGAATCTCCTCAATATATCAACTACACACTTCCCTTGACCAGGGAAGATTTATCTCAATACCTGACATAGCTCTAATTCCAAGAAATAATACATCAAGTCAATGTTCTTCATCTTGAACTCACTAGCTAAATCCTCTTTCCACCTTGCAGTAAGCTCCTTTGCACCTATGAGAAATAAATCATCAATGTATAGAACCAATATGAGAGTATCCTCTCCAACAAGTATGAAGTACAAGTTAGTATATGCCTCATTGTTGGTGAATACCATACTCTACAAGAATCTGTTAATCATGGAATACCACGTCCTAGGTGCCTATTTAAGTCTGTAAAAGTCTTTCTTAAGTCTACACACATGATACTCCCTCCCATGTACCTCAAATCCCTGAGGTTGTTCTATGTATACTTCCTTCTCAATGATCTCATTGAGGAAAGTTGTTTTCACATCCATATGATGTATCCTCCATCTCATAAATGAAGCAATAAATATAACAACTCGAATAGAAGAATACCTGGTGACTGGAGAAAAGATATCCTCATAGTCCACCCCCTATTTCTAGGAGAACCCTCTTGCCACAAACCTCGCCTTGAACTTCTCAATGCTACCATATACAACATGCTTGATCTTGTAGAGCCACCTGGAACTCACAAATTAATTCCGCTCCAATATTGACACTATATCCCAAACATCATTCCTCATAATAGAGGTGTACTCCTCTACCATGGAATCCTTCCATACCTGTTGATCTGTTGCTTCCTCAAAACTGGAAGGATCAACATCAATGATGCTACTCATAAGCACCCTATAGTTCAAAAACTTCTTTGGAGGCTTGTGATATTTGACTACACTCCTAAGAGCCTCACCAACATCCTTCAATGTCTGTAATAGCCACTTGGGTCTCCTAGAAGGACTGGAAGGGGATAAATCATCCTCCCCACCTGA
>JASDQU010033021.1:23774-39813 GCA_032191745.1 Picea mariana | reverse complement strand
CTTACAGGTTTTAAAGGCTTTCCCTATTATGAAATTGCTAATTCAGTTTAAAATTAGAAGGCTCTTAAATGTAGATTCTTTACTAAGTTGACTTCCCGCTTTTCCCCTTAAGTTCCCCTTTTTCCTTTTTATGTTACCTCTTCTCCCTAGTTTCCTATTTTTTTGATTTTCCCTCTTTCCCCTTTTACTTAGAACTCAAAAGGCAGGTGTGGAATTTAACCCCTTTTTCCGTTTATCAATAATTTAGTATCTTCTTAAATTATCAAAAGATAAAATAATTAATTCCCTCTTTACATTTTATATCCACCAGTTTTATTTCTTATGAATAATTTAATTTCTTACTCCCTTCATGTTACAAATTTTATGAAGATCATATTATTATTTAAGTGGTTTTTATTTTAAATTTTATTATTTTATTTTGTTTTATCTATTTATTTATTTTTTAAAGGTAGACAAATTTTTTCCCCTAACAAAATTTTAGACTTAGAACTTAGATTTTGTACTGAGCGACATTTAATTAGGGAAATTGTTTTAAAATTTACTTAACATATTATTCATCCTAAGGCCATCTAGGTTCATTCCTCTATCATCAACAACATGACGTGCCCTTCAAGACACACTAGGTGCTCCAAGGGTGCCACTCGCCTCATTTGTTCCCTTGCGCGATGTGCCCTTCAGGATGCACCACGTGCTCCAAGGGTGCCACTCGCCTCTTGACTGATTGGTAGACATCAATAACCCCTGGAGTCAACACTCCACCAGGTGAACTTGTGGGAGACTAAGGGCCTCTAAGGAATAAGGTCCCCGCCTTATTGCATGCCTCTTAGAATCATCGTGAGTGACTATTGCAGTTTTCCCTCACAGCATCGTGGGTCCTCTTGAACTAGGTAATCGTTAACCTACAGTTTGAGCCACGGTGGTAGTGCTAGTAGGTTGTGGTAGGGCTGCTGTCCACACCTCTCCCTCAACCTCTCTGGTAGTCATGTGTGGCCCCTTTATTCCATATGTGAGTTTGGTCGGCAAGATATCGTCAGCCTACATCAGCAATAAATCATGTCAGAACATATCCAAATCATATCATCTAATCAGATGCACTAATATCATAGTAAAACAATCAAACCCCAATGGCACACTCTTTAACTTGATCCAGAGTCCAAGGGGTTCCATTGATGCCTCCACATCCTCAAGGTCCAAAACCTTGCACACTCAGTAAAACCAAGTCAATAACACCTGTCTATGTCAAAGCGGTAAAACAACATGTCATCATCCCATAACGCCTCATAATTAAAATCAAAAGTTTTAATAGCATAATAATCCGGATCACTTGCGAGCAAGTGTCCTCAAAGAATAAGTTTTCCGAGTGCGCCAGAGCGGGATGCTACAAAATCTTAGAGTTGTTGACGCAAGGCTTCAACTGTTGTTGGGGAGTTATCATGTATATTTTTCTTTACAAAAACTACAACAGTTTCCTGGCTTCGATGTCTCATTATCATGTTCAATAAAAAGTATCGAAAGCGAGGATGGATTCCAAATTGTTGATCAAATTATTTGAGAAGATGCAATCCATTTTCATGAAGTTGAATGTTACAAATATGTGAATGCAACCAATTAGCCTCACCAGTGGGAAATAATGTGGGGAATGCCATGAGATTAACCAATAGTTGGCCAGTCAATTGGTTGAATAGGTGAAGACTCAACATTTTCAAAAAATGTTCTTATTTCTTTCATATCTCTACGTTCATTGGGTAGGAGAGTAAGAAAATATGAAGGATGAGAGTGAAAACAGTCAACGAGAAACCCTTTAATGTCAACAACATTGTTATCTTTTTCTTCAATATCACAATCAAGCAATTTAAGCTTAGTTGAAAAATCTGTTGGGTTTTCAGGAAGAGAAACAACTAAGTCAAGGTCAATTTGAACATATTGATAAAATTTATCCCTTTGAATTTTGTAATACAATGCATTCATCACCCGTGATCTCTTCACATAACATTCATAATATTTGGATTGGGCACCACGTTTGCTCACAATCAGGAAGTCAAGGTCTTCAACATGTCGCAGAAGGTTTCTAGCAATCATAGTAATATCTTACGGAAAGTTACTGTGTGGAAACTATATTTATATTTCCCACCACGAGCATGGGTCACCTACAATATATGATTTACACATGCTATGAGCATTTCTTCCACTTGGGTAAGGACTCTTAGAACATGAGGTTTCTCACCAGGATCCATGTGATTCCATCGAGAAAAACAATGGGAACCTCTCTCCTTCTTACACCTTTTACAAATAGGTCCTTCATACCCATTCAAAACTTGGATACCGGGATATGATTCTTGGAAAACATGGCACATTTGAGCAATGGAGAGATTATCTATCTTCGCTTGAAATATTTTCTGTACTACAATCATGTTGGGATGAAACTGTATATGTCCTCTATGCATGGGATCATGTTGACCACTAATGCGAAGAGTAGAATGACCTCTAAAATCTACTTCATCTTTAACAATATGGGAGGGCCCACCAAAATTTGCAGCAGCCGGATTGGGCATGTTACTTCCAATAGTTATTTCCCTTAAATTCATGGATTGCATTTCTCTATCCTGATTGCATTGAATGGTTTCCTGGTCATAAAATACTAAAAACTTTAATGTCCATCTAAGTGTGAAAAATGAGGAGTGTAAATATAAAAAAGAATAGAAAATCAAATACATACAACATCAACATTTGCTTGCCAATTAGATTGTCTTGGAATATTTGAAGGGAGGTTATGAGATGGGTCTCGTTGACTTGTAACATGAGCTGTTGCAACATGTACAGAGTTCATTTTTGTACGTCTATTCGAATGAACAATGTCTTGAGCGAAGAAAAAAAAAACATGGTTAAAGTCATCAATAGAAGGAAAGAACTACCACTATAGTCATCATGAATGAGGATTGAAATACCTTGGTTGTTCAAAGTGATATAGTATGTGAGATGATTGATTCTGTTGCTGATACGACACTTTGTATAGAATGATGGTTGTGAAAGGAAGGTAAAATGTTAGTAGGAGGAGTTTTCAAATTTTGAAGTAAAGGGGAAAGCACATGACGAATAGGAACTTCAATAGCTGACACTTGTTCCTGAATGACATCAATGACTCTATCCTGCATGTTTTGCGCTATTTCTTCATTCTCTATACTTTCACTTCCATTGGCTAAAGTATGGAGGTTTCCATTTGTAGGTATACTATGTACAGGATGATCTTCTGGAAAAAGAGAAGTTTGCCTAATAAAATGAATGTTGTTAGAATATTGTGGAATAGTAGAAATATGAGGATTATGAAAAGATTCAGGGAAGGAAACATTCATGGGAAATGTTATTTTCATGATCTCAGCCAAACTGCGATACTTACGACTATGGGGAAAGTCAATATCTGTATTAATTTCTCTGGTCCATCTATGATATAGAAGTCTTCTATGTTGATTTATTGCATCTTTGTTTCGTTGATACCATAAACATTGACGTTCATTAGCCCTCTCATGTGATGTTAGTGATCTATTGCATTTGGTAGAATGCTTACTTGTTCCTTCAATGGACATTTTTAATATCAGCAAAGAAATAATAATAAAAGATTTTTAATATCAGCAAAGAAATATAAATTCCTTTGGTATCGATAAGAATAAATTATGGAATTAAAAATAAAATATATAAAAGCAATATTTAGATACATTTCAATATATATAAACTGACATGAACATGATAATAAAGAAGACATTAAATACAATATAAAAGAAAAATTGAAATAACCATAACATGTGCACTTAAAAATTAAACCAATTCACTAGCACAAAATGTTTGATAATATTTGATATTACTTATTATAAGTCCAAGTAGCCTAAGCCATTACATCTGTTCCCAATGGTGGAATGTCATCAACAAAATCCATATTTGGAAGAAGTGGAAAAACATTTCCATTTTCAATCAGATCATTGAAATGGTCTTGAAATGGAAATCCAACCCAGAGTTTTGTAACATGGAAATATCAGTGATATTTATTGGGACACATAAGCCGGTCATCAAGTCACATAACTTGAATGGAAGTTCAGTGCTATTGCACATGAGTACTATCGTACCAACTATTTGAAATGGAAGATAACGAGGGCAATTTTTATTTATATCTTCTGAAAGTTGTTGCAACAAATTCCATTTGATTCCCCATTCATCCTCGAAATAGTCCAAACTTTGTTCAATACATGGCTGACCAAATTGAAAATTATCCAATTCTTCAATAGACCAAATAGAGGTGGAGCCATTATTGATGAGGAATATAAGTTGGTTATTGTATAATACCAATGACATACAACGTATTTATGTGATTGGAACAAAAGAAAAACCCCACTGATTATCTAAAACATCCAACCAATATATAGTGTATCCATACCAAGGGTAGTCATCATAATCTTTGTCCAAATACAACCAATAAATTTTACTTTTGTAGACCACTACTTCTTTTGGAGGTGTAGTCCCACCATAAGGAATGGCTGTCCTCCTCCAGACATTGTCAATGCTACTACAAATGAAATACTTTGATTTATTTTTTCTGAAATATGTTTCAAAACAACCCATTCATATTTTCTAGCACTGACATGCTCCAAGAATGTAAAGAAACCCCCGTCTCCAAACCATATAGAACCTATATTTTTGAATGACTTGGTAAAATGATTCATCACAAAATAATTTTTTGCAAGGGAGCATCTTGTTGGTGAAGACAACAAAATCATGGATCGAACTATGCATTCAATTGTGTATCTTGAATCTATAAATGGCACATGAAAATGACATATGTGACCAGTTTGATTAAGGTATGCTCCTAGGAAGAAAATTTCATCAGCAAGGAGAAATGGAATCAAAAAACCAAATTCATTGTTGGAAACTTGATGGCATTGAGCAAGGAATGAACGGGTTTGTAGAATATCATTCTAGTGTTTACAAACTGTTCTAAATCTTGTCAATACTAAAAAAAGGGAGCCAAAAAAATATCAACTCCAAAATTTGGAATGACAAACAACTCCACACCATTGGATCCATAGTGGTATCAAGAAGTTTACTAACAGTGACAAAATAAGAAGAGAGTGAATATAACTATTATTTAATGAAATCTAAAATATGAAACCTTTAATGAATAATACGATGAATAAAAGCACAAATATTGAAAAATAAATCAAATAAATGAGATAAATATGAAGTAAATTAATAGACACATGAAATGTAAGGATGTACATGTATTAAGCATATTTAAAACCCAAATAATTTTAATGAAACATCTAATCAATGCATGATGTGACTACTAAAAGCACTACATATAATAAAAACATTAAGTATGAAGATATAATGGAAGGAAAGGGAAAAATAATGCATACATATATGGATAATTTATTGATGTAATTTGACAACGAAAGAGAAAAATAATGCATGCATATATGGTTAATTTATTGATCATATGTTCTTTAATCTAGTGGTAACATGGATCTATAGTTATATTGCTTAAATTAATTTTTGGGATTCAAAATCTACATATGGAAAAACATCATCCTTATGTATATGTCAAACACCAATCACTTATAGGGAGTTTCTATGACTTATGTGAACACCATGCAAATGGAATTTTAATGATACCATAAAGAACGCTTGGCAAAAAATAAGGACCAATCTGTAATATAGTTTTTTTTGTTTAAATTGAAAATACACATCTCGGAAAACTTTGTCCTTATCTATTTGGAGAAGATCAACCTTATGTATATGATTGCAGAACCCCTGTAGGGAGTCTCTAAGAATATTGTGAAAAAAATATTTTTCTCTTTTTATAGCTATAAAATATAGTTTCTCAAGCCAATAAAAATTTAAAAATTGATAAATGTTGATGCAAAAAACAAAAAGAGGAAATGCTTTGGTATATTTGATTTTCTAGGATTCTAAATATACATCTAGGAAAACTTTATCCTTAATTTATATTATTTATTTATAAATTAAAGTATTAAAAAATTAATATATAATACAATGTATGAATATTAATTAATTAGTAAAAATACATTATACATTATTGAATAAAATATTATTTCATTAATTAATACATTTATATACTAAGAATAAACTACTAAAATATAAAAGTACTAAAATACTAATATATAAAATAATGTATACATTAATAAATACATTAAAGTGTTAAATCATTATATGTATTAAATAAAAAGCTTTATAATATAATCTATTAATTAATTTATATATTCTATAAATTATTTAATTAATTTATGTAATGTAATAAATAGTTTAATAATGTAATATGTATTAAATAAAAAGGTTTATAATATAATCTATTAATTAATTTATATATTCTATAAATTATTTAATTAATTTATGTAATGTAATAAATAGTTTAATAATGTAATCTATTAATAATGTATTGATACACTGATTTGATAAATAATAATATTAAAAGATTAATATATAAAATAAATATATTATTATTTTTTTATATCTATGTATCTATCTATATATATATAATAATGAATATATAATAATTATAATGATTATTTTAACATATTCAATTTAATCAATTAAATGTGATTATTAAACGTGGTTGCACAATTGACAATATGATGTATGTACACAATTGTGTTAATTAAATTGAGTATGTGATTATTAAATGTGGTTGCACAATCTGATTATTATTGTATGTATTGCGTATTATAAACACATTAATATTGCATATGTATTACCGATTGATTAATCACATACGACAATACTTAATAAATTAATATTGATTATTGTCGATATATCATTGTAATACTTAATACCATTTAATAAACAATCATAGGTATATAATCATAATTGGTTATTGTATTAATCATAGTTGATAATAATGAGATAGACAATAAAATTCAGAACCAAAAAACCCTACAGGAGATGGCGACGACCTCCTCCGTAGCTCTACGCGCTTCTTCGTGAGCGCTCGACCCTCACCCAAGATCTCCCTCCAGACGCTCCTCTGCTCGACACACGGGCAAACCCTCTCACTCCCCGTCTGGAGCTCCTCCCTCCCCCGTTCAGTCGTCTCTAATAGCAGCGACAGGCGCGTCCTCTGCTGCTCCGTTGATACCCTCTCCGACCTCCTTCAAAGACGCGGTCCAAGGCTGCTCTCGTGGCTTTCCTCCTATGGTCCGTGAAGCTCCAGATCCAGTGATCCCTGTACCTGAGGAAGCGGTGGTTTGTGAAGGTTTCTTTAGATCTAATGCTCTGTTTTGCAGGTTCAACGACTTCTTGCCTCGCCTGGCGAATCTACATTCCTGGATTGCTTCAGAATGGACTCCTCTCCTTGAAGATGAAGCTCATGTTCGCCCTTGTGTAAAAGGTTTTTTCGTAGTGATTTTTGCCTCTGCTAAGGATAGAGATTTGATCTACAGTTCTGGGCCTTGGTTCTGGGGTAGGTCGGGTCTGTCTGTGCAGCTCTGGACCCCTTCTTTTGACCCCTCCTTAGCTTCCATCCCTACGGCCCCCGTGTGGGTAAGGCTCCCTAGTATGCCTATTCATTTTTGGGGTGATTCTTCTCTTAGCCATATTGGGAATGCTCTCGGAAAGTTTCATAGTAGCAGTCCAGAAACCAAATGTGGCTTCACTACCTATGCACGGATCTGTGTAGAGATGGATTTCAGTAAAGGATTCCCAGCGCAAATCACTCTTCAAGGGATTAATTATTCTTGGACGCAGAAGCTCGACTATGAGAATCTTCAGTTTAGGTGCAGAAGTTGTTTTGAAACAGGGCACTTAGCCAGCAAATGTCAGAAACTCCCTGAGAAAAATAGAAACTCAAAGAACCAACACAAACCCACATGGTGGGTAGGAGCTCTTCCTGAGCATCAGAGCATAGAACTGGCTAATGATACCTCAAGCGAGGAAGATACAGAAATTGTACCATAGAAAATGGCACAAGTCACCTCTGTTCAAGAGCAAGAGCCTCCTTCCCCTAAAAAGACCAAGGGGAAAGCCCAGGCAGAATCTGATCCAACCATAATGCCAGGCATTTCTCAGCCCGAACACCAGATCTCAAGCTGGGCTGACTTAGCAGATGAAGAAGGCCCCAACTTAACTGATGAAGAAGGCCCTCCACAACCGAAGGAAAGCCATTCTCATCAAAGCAAAGATTGGCATACCGTGTCAAGAAGGAAAAAAAAAAACTTTCAAGTCAGAAAGGATGTAATGACCCGCAGTTGAACCGGGTCATTGAAATAGTATGGTTTTCCAAGCTCACAAGCTATTTCTGTTTTAGTTCACTTAGGTTTGTCCCTCTGAATTACCAGAAAACTTTCAGATGTAACGAACGCAATGGTTCCCCCACTGTTTTTCAATATAAAACTCTAACCATTTCTGTCAAAAAAAATAAAAATAATAATGAGATAGACAATAACCAATATATTTAAGATTAATTATTAACTGGTTATCAGAATATATCATTTAATAACCAGATTGCCAAATATACCATATACTATAAAAAAACATTTCATGATACCATAAAAAACTGGGTAATCAATAATCAATACGCCCACCAATTTCATTTGCAATTATAATCAACAATCATAGTTACTATCATTTATATTGCTATAAACCTGAGCTAAAAACCTAAGCTCTATAGATGTATAATTCATTTAATATCAAGCACATTTAATTTTGGTATGTATTGTCTATTGATTAATAGTTACTATCATTTATATTGCTATAAACCTGAGCTAAAAACCTAAGGTGTATAGATGTATAATTCATTTAATATCAAGCACATTTAATTTTGGTATGTATTGTCTATAGTTTAACATTACACTGTTTTCGAGTTTAGGTTATGAAAATTACCCTTATTGTTGATACGTCAACAATTTTCAAGTGGATTCAAGTGGATTTATGGTATATCACTATAATCCTTAGACCACATATGTTATTATAGCTAAAAATCGTTATTGTTGATACGTCAACAATTTTCAAGTGGATTTATGGTATATCACTATAATCATTAGACCACATATGTTATTATAACTAAAAATAGTAGATATTGCATATAAATTTGAATTCAAAATAGGATTTCATTGAAAAATTTCAGAAAACAATTGAAAATAATTATATAACATATCAAAATAGTGGAAATCCTTAGACCATATATGTTATTATAAGTAAAAAACGTAGATATTGCATATAAATTTTCAGAAAACAATTGAAAATAATTATATAACATATCAAAATACTGGAAATCCTTAGACCATATATGTTATTATAAGTAAAAAACGTAGATATTGCATATAAATTTGGATTCAAACTAGGATTTCATTGAAAAATTTCAGAAAACAATTGAAAATAATTATATAACATATCAAAATATTGGAAAGTGGTTTATAAAAAATAGATCAAACTAATATATGTTGTAAAAGAAAGAGTTTATGAAATGTTCTTAAATTTTTATATTACACATTCAAATGTATTTTAATTTCATATTATTAAATTAAATTTTAAATTAGCATTTTTATTATATATCGTTTTTATACAGTTGATATCGAATTGATTATTATAAAGCAGCTTCATGAATTGGTTATTGAGCGAAGGAATTAAATGAAAAAGAGAAGAAACTTGAGAAAACAATATGGAAGAGAGAGAAAAGAGACTGCGGCCAATGAAATACAACACAAGGTGAAACAAGTTTGCTGTCACAACAGTATGCAGAAAGAATAAAGATTAGATGAGATACAACACAAGCTGAAAGAAGTCTGTTGTCACAACAGGAAGTAGACAGAATAAAGATTAGAACAGAGTGTATAATCCTTGCCGCTATCATCAAGACCCAAGACGATTGTACAATTTATCTCGTATGCCTTTTACATTTCAGTATCTAAGAAATTTTAACATCTTTCTAATCTGTTTAGTAAGTAGAGGTCCATTTGTAACGCTGAAGTGAGAAACAAATTTAAAAAGAAGTGAGAAACAAACTAAAAAACAAAATTAGATCTTTTTATTGAGAGTCGAGACACTTCCGCATCTTAATACAAAGAGATTTTAAAGTCAATATGATGGAAACAATCATAAATATAAAAAATTAAAAGTAAATACAAATTTAAAATTATTTAAATTTAAAATAATAATAATTATCTTTCACGTATAGGTATATGTTATCAAGGATTATTACAAAACAAATTCTTGTTGTTATCAAGGTTTATGCTATCAAGGATTATTATAAAACAAATTCTTGTTGTTTAAGATTTTGCATATAAACTATGTAAAAGGTTTTGAAAAACTGTAAACTCTGAAACAAATTTTCAATGTAAATGGAGATTTAATTTTTTTAACATTTTAATCCTAAATTAATATTTAAAATCTATAACTACTGTGTAAAGAGTTTTGAAAACTTATAAACTCTGAAACAAATTCTTCTTAAACATAAACATTTTTTTTAATGTAAATAACTTGAAAACAGATTGGAGATTTAAATTACTAAAATATATATATATAGTTTTTGGTAATTTAATTACTTATAATAACATATCTGGTCTAAGGATTATAGTAATATACCATAAATCCACTTGAAAATTGTTGACTTATCAACATGAAAGGTAATTTGCATAACCTAAATTCGCTAAGAGTATAAGGTTAAGTTATTATACAAGACTGTAACCAAGCATAATCTAGATAATGTTAAATAATAGCCTCAATTAGGGTAGATGAATAAATACAAAAAGTTCGTGCGAGCATGACCGCGTTCATAAAATTTAAGTATGAAAATGTAACAGAGGGAGGAAGAAAAACAAAATCACTCAATAGGTGGCTACAATAAACATTTTTTAATGTAAATAATTTAAAAACAGATTCATAAATCCAAAATTAATATTTAAAATTTATAAATACTGTGTTAAGAGTTTTGAAAACCTGTAAACTTGGAAACAAATTCTTTTTAAACATAAACATTTTTTGAATGTAAATAAATTGAAAACAGATTCGAGATTTAAATTACAAAAAACAATATATATAATCATTATAATCATTAAATACTTTTTAATATATAATGATTATAATGATCATATCTATTGTTTTTCGCAATTTAATTACTTATAATAACATACCTGGTGTAAGGATTATAGTAATATACCATAAATCCACTTGAAAATTGTTGACGTATCGACATTAAAGGTAATTACCATAACCTAAATTCACGAAGAGTGTAAGGTTAAACTATTATACAAGACTGTAACCAAGCAGAATCTAGATAATGTTAAATAATAGCTTTAATTAGGGTAGATGAATAAATACAAAAAGTTTGTGCGAGCATGGCCGCGTTCATAAAATTTAAGTCTAAAATGTAACAGGAGGAGGAAGAAAAACAAAATCACTGCATAGGTGGCCATAATAAGGCCTACCTGGTGCAAGTCAACCAGTGCTTCGACATTTGTTTCGTGGAGGGATACAGATGGCTTGCGAAGAATTGTATGGACATGTGGTCTATCCGTAATCCTAATCGAAGATACTTTCCTAAATGATATAATATATCAGGTTTATCAGGCCGTATATATAAATGCAGTGAAAATGTGAAACCGAATTACAGGAGAGAGGCGGAACAAAAATTTATAGGTTAAATTCAAAGGAAGGGCCGATTTAATAAAACATACCTAAATCCCTGAATGAAATGGAAATTTGGCAGTCTCGACAAGCAAGAATTGGTAATGAACCTCCTCGCTCCTTTGTTGATGTGTAGTAGCACTCTCCTTTCTGCTTGCTTGATGTGTAATAGTATGCAAATTGAAATTCAAATGTAACTTAATCATTGATATTAATCTAGATGATTTGTTTGCATGTATTTTTTCTACGGGCAGGCTTACTATACACAGAGAAGAACGCTGTAGGGAGGCTGCGATAGGCGAGTGATAGATGAAGTCTGATCCAGGTAGAGGTGAGTGATTCCACTAAAGGAATATGAAGGTTCAACAATCAAGAAACGTGCAAATACGTGACTTAAATGTAAATACTCCTCACCATTCGAGGTTTTAGAGTGTAACTGCAAGGCACGTATTGAAATTTAAAATCTCTCCTCCCATCGCAGGTTCTGAAATGTAACGATAGCCATGTGTACCATCGCACGTTCTGAAATGTAACATCCACGCGGCCATAAGCATCCGCTCTGGTAGAAATCGTGGCTAGCTTAGTGAATTTTGTCAGATAAAAGCAATTGTTTCATATTCTCCATGGAAATTGTGGCCAACACTTCAAACGCAGAGGCGAGGTTGGATGTTGAAACGCTAACTCTTCACTTCAAATCCACACTGCCATTGATGGTGCATTTAACTTTTTAATTGGCATCCAATTCCACAGTTAATTGAAACTCCCACGCCGCCATAATTGAAACAATAATTTAGTAAATCATGTCCAGCTTAACAGGTTATTTCTTAATCATTGAACGTGGCATTCTAGTGGTGAGCAAGTAAATTTTTAATCTTATTTAGTAAATGTGAAAAAGTAATCACATAAACTTACGTTTCTTTCCTAGCTTCTTTTACCTTTTGAATTTCCTTCTTTAATTCAATTTGGTCTTCGGGAATGAGGTCTTCATTTATAAATATTCCCGACCCCTTTAAGCTCGAAGATTTACTAAGTATGCTATATTTATGGTCATTACAACTTACTTTGTGTGACATCCCCATCTGGCACGACTCCTAGGATGTACAACCCGTAAAAACACCCTTATTTTTTTTTTTTTGTGTGTGTGTAGGAAGGTAATAATGATATTATACTCAACAACGCAACACGACGACAAACACAATGCCTGCAACTCATGCAACAACAACATAACGACTTAACATAAAAACACATCAAGCATTTGGAAGCAATGTACAACACTCAACCGACGAAGAATAAGAATGACTACCCGCCCGTCCTACCGAGCAATGGTTAGGACCTCAAGGACACATAAGCAACACTCAAGCCTAGGTTCCCATCGATTTTGACCATTTAAGGTCTCAAGGCTGACGGAGGTGTCTACATCCCCCCCCCCCCAAACACCAACAAACCAAGCACATTAGAAGTTTACAAACCAAGTACAAACATTAATTATAATGAACAACCACACCCTCAAAGGAAGCTCAAGCTAAAAATGACTTTGTCAACAACCAACCATTAATCAAGGCTGAAAGGTCAATATCTATGACAAAAAAAGGGGGCATTAATAACATATCAGTTAACCAGTCTAAATCACAACTAGTCAACAAGTTACCAACCGAACTTAACATGAATTTTGACTCCAATTTAGCGAGTGTGAGTTACCAATTAGGCGATATCTATAAATTCAACTAGCATCAATTACATATCCAATTTAGCAAGTCTAAATTACAGCTAATCAAATTTTGCAAGTCTATTTTAACCTTTAAAAGCAACAAGTTAGTAAGTCTAAATCATGATTTAGACATTAACTACAAATATGATCTAACATTAATACAATTTAACCTTAGCAATTGCCAAAATATAAACAATATTCACTATATCAACTACAATGTCTAAGATTAACATGCTATTAATGACTTAACGTCCAACACACTGTCTGGCCATTAACTAAATAACAATAGTAACAATCTTGATGTATAATGCTACCATTAATACAATAATAAAGTAGTTAACAAGGCATCTAATCATGACAATTAACCAATCATTTAATAGCAATAACAACATTACTACATCAAGGCCGAAAGCAACAACTAAGCATTTATTAACTCAATAAATTCCACATGCGTCTATCCTTATTCTAGGTACCAAAATGACAATCGCCTTCAACAATAAAGAAATCGGCTAAGAAGTGTAAGTGCCATAACGGCATAACAATCTACAAGAGACTAAGGCTATGCACCTAAAATATTTACTGCCACGCACCCTCAATAAGAGTCACTGCCAGGTAAAGGTAAAACTCAGGGCATAAACACTGAAGTAAGATGGCGGCCTAGACTGATGTCATTACAGGTTAAAAAGCGAAGTCATCCATTTAGGCGACTAGTGGCCATTTAATCAACAAGCAGGAATCTGTTGACCATTTCCAGTGCTGTAGCAATTATTCTGGCGTAATTAATTTAGCATTAAACATTGCAACTATCAAGGCTATTAACTGTAGCAATTAACATGACAATTAGCGTGGACTTCAACATAGCAATTATCAGGACCAGTTCTCAGAGTAAAAAAAATTCATGGTACAAGCTTAACATGCCAAGAGTCATAAAACAAATTATAGACAGCGGGCTCTAGAGAGTCATAAGGAAGTTACTGCAATATTCATTAATGAGTTTCAAAGCCATATACCTTCAAGCTATACCTTACATTACCGACAGAGGGAAGGGTGGTCAAGACAAGGCTGGCAAGAGACGTGAAGACGCAGTGATAACTAGCAGGTCACCCAACAAAAAGAAAATGAAGCAGACTTAAAAGTTAGCAATTGCGAGTTATACACATGCAAGGATTTCAGTCATAATGATGGCAACGCCCAACAACTAAAAATGAGAGCAAACTTCATAAGTTTTGGGCAAATTGCCAGTTACTCACTAGGCACGATTTCAATCTTTAAAGATGACAATGCCCAATAATTAAAAATGAGAGTAGACTTCATAAGTTTGGGCGTATTGCTAGTTACCCACCAGACACGATTTCAATCTTTAAATATGGCAACGCCCATAAATTAAAAACCAAAAGAAGAGTTCATAAGTTTTGGGCGAATTGTCAGTTACCCACCAGGCATGATTTCAGTCTGTAAATATGGGAACGCCCAACAATTAAAAATGAGAGCAGACTTCATAAGTTTGGGCGAATTGCCAGTTACCCACCAGGCACGATTTCAATCTTTAAAGATGGCAATGCCCGACAATTAAAAACGAAAGAAGACTTCATCAACAATAAATTTTTATCCACAAGACATATCTGACCAATTAAAAGTATGGTGTCATATCTAAATTTATTTAGTTTGCAGTCAAGGGTAAAATCGCAGTCCAACAGAAGTGGGAAAAGAAAAATGAAGCCATTTACTAAATTGTTGTCATTAAATAAATTTGCAGTCTCATGCCATTTAACACAATTGTATTGCCATTAAATATGTTCCCAATTGTCATTACATAAATCACAATTGCCATGAATTGTGATCGCATGTCATTAAATGAATTCAAGGTACATTTCTCATCACCAGTTGGGAATATATAGTCGCGATTCTACACAGTCAAAAAGAACAGATAAATTAATGGACTGGGGCAAAATTCGTGGGAAAGGATGCCATCTTCATAGTGACGAAAGCATAGATCCATGTTGGGATTGATGGCCAAAATCATAGAGATTTTCAGGTAAATAACTAAGGTTAAAAGCAACGATTTCGATCCAAAGAATGACAAATCACAGCTCGAACAAATGGGCAAAATTGCTAGGTAACACTTGGGCAAAGCGCAGTCTTATCCAGCAACAAGGGAAATCTCAACAAGTGTTAATCGTAATGAAATGAAAAAAAATGAAATGCAAACAACTAAATGGCCAAATTTGCCAGGTACTCAAGCTATGGCTGTGGTCTTAAAAGTGGAAATCGCCAGAGCATTATATCTAGAGATGGAACGACTTCATTATATAAAAACGCAAGCAATATACCGGCAAGGAGTACACCAATAAAAAAAATGCAGAGTTAAAAATTAGGGAAAATAGGAATGATAACAAAGGCAGATTTACTCCACATAATAAGGTGCAAGTACCCTCAATCAACAGGGGAAAATGAAAGAGGTAGATGGCTGACATGAATGTCCTACGCTCACCATCCTCACACAAAAAAGCAGGGCACTGAGATCCATAGGTCTATTAACGCTGAGACGACGACCGTAGATCAGGCTCCTGACCGACTGCTCAGGCGAGGACTGGCGAGCTAGGGATGAAGGAAAAACAACCACAAGGGTCAAAATCAACACCACAATGTGGCCAAGACATGTAGGAGATGAAGGCCATGGGAGACAATCCATCATTGAGCTAGGCTAAG
>JASDQU010033021.1:2408-18988 GCA_032191745.1 Picea mariana | reverse complement strand
TTTTTCATGTATCTGTTTTGAGACATTATATTTGTGATCCTACACATGTTATTGACATGAGTTCCTTGTAGGTATCGGATGAGGGAGCACTCACGGCTGAGCTAGTCCACATCTTGGATCATCGCATTCAACAGCTATGACGTCGAATGATAGAGTAGGTCAAGGTCCAGTGGGACAATTATAGTCTGCAATCAACGACCTGGGAGGACGCATATGATATCCACTAGAAGTTTCCATTTTTTTTTGATAGATAGACATATGATATTGTGATACACTTTATTTCGGCATATATACTGTGAAACTTCAGGACGAAGTTTAGACCAAGAGGGGGTGTATGTAATATCCCACTCTAGTGCATTGAACGAACTTATTCTTTGAGGACACTTGTTCACAAGTGATCTGGTTTATTATGCTATTAAAACTTTTGATTTTGATTATGAGGCGTTATGGGTTGATGACATGTTGTTTTACTACATTAACATAGACAAGTGCTATTGAATCATTTTTACTGAGTGTGCAGGATTTTGGACCTCGAGGATGCAGAGGCATCGATGGAACCCCTTGGACTTTGGATCGAGTCAAGGAGTGTACCATTGGGGTTGATTTTATTACTGTGATATTAAGCATCTGATTAGATGACATGATATGGATATATTCTGACATGATTTGTTGATGATGCAGGATGACGATAGCTTGCTGACCAAACTCACATATGGAGTAAAGGGGTCACGCACAACTACCAGAGATGTTGAGGGATAGGTGTGGACAACATCCCTACCATATCCTACTAGCACTCCCGCCGTGGCTTGAACTGTAGGTTAACGTTTACCTAGTTCGATGTAATGAACCTCAAATTCACCATAAAAAAAAATTATTTTCTATGACATAATTCAATTTCGTTTAAGCTTAGAAACTAAGAGAAGACAAGATTCATTTTCTATCCATAACGTCATTATTACACCAGTCTAGTTTACTTTGAAGGATCCCTTTTTTCCTCTACGGTTTATGCCATTAAACAATAGTATAATTATGAAAATTTGAAAACTTAAAGTGTATGATCTCATGGCGAGCATAACTCTTAGAAACAATTGTGCTAAAAATTGGTTATTTCTATTCTACCTCTATCCCAGACAAAAATACTCCATCGATTCTACCAATCCATTCCTTATAATAATAGAGTTGTTCCTATAACAAAAATTCCTATCATGTTACTACAATTTTGTGGAAAAATAGAGGTCAATCAGTTTTCGGCGATTACTAATGTCGAACATCATCACAAAACAACTCCCGAATTGCGAAAAGGTGAAACGAAGGTGGGACTAGAACATCGGGATTTCGGGTTTCAGGATCTCATGATTTCAAATGCCAAACATCGACACACCACAACTCCCAAATTCTGAAAAGTGAAAAGAAAGTGGGACCAACACTTCGGGGTTTCAAGGTTCGGGGATTCGTTATTCCAAATACCAAACATCAACACAAAACAACTCTCGAATTCCGAAAGGTGAAAGGAAGTGGGACCAACACTTTAGGGTTTCAGGGTTTGGGATTTCACGACTTCAAAAGACAAACATCACCACAGAGAAACTCTCGAATTTTGAAAGTGAAAAGAAAGTGGGACCAACACTTCGAGGTTTCAGGGTTCGGGATTTCGCGACTTCAAAAGCCAAACATCAACACACAGCAACTCCCGAATTTCTAAAATGAAAAGAAGTGGGACCAACACTTCAGGATTTCAGGGTTCGGGATTTTGCGACTTCAAAAACAAAACATCAACACACAGCAACTCCCGAATTCTGAAAGTGAAAAGAAAGTGGGACCAACACTTTGGGGTTTCGACGTTCGGGATTTCGCGACTTCAAAAACCAAACATGAGCACACAGCAACTCTTGAATTCTGAAAGTGAAAAGAAAGTGGGACCAACACTTTGGGGTTTTGGGGTTTAGGATTTCATGACTTTAAAATCCAAACATCAGCACACAGCAACTCCTGAATTCTAAAAAAGAAATGAAGTGGGACCAACACTTCAGGATTTTGGGGTTCAGGATCTCGCGACTTGGAACTTCTTGTTTTCATTTTGTTTGCACAACAATATTAAAATAGGGAGGTCTAAATATGAATAGTCGTAGTTGTACATCCTTGGGCAAAGGAAAAATTCCGAAATAAGAAAAGTGCATCCGAGATTCCTTTACTGTTAAAGTAGTTCATCTAATAGATCTACCATTTCAATTTATATAGTATAAATTTATTTTTCTGTATTCTCTTGTTCGAAATAGCTTTACACGGGTTAGGTTCACGAATTATAAGGAAAACTAGTATAGTAGTCGATCTTCCTACCTCAACTACAGATCTTTTTTCTACACAGTCTATTTAATGAATAGGAAAAGCAATATAGTTTTCAAAACTCAGAAAGTTGTCCTAGCATTATTCATACAGTTAGCTAAATTGAAAATACATCATAACCTCCACTCCTAACATGAAAATCTCAGCAATGATTTGACTCAGAGGACAAATAAGGAAAGAAACTAGTAGTGGATCTAATTTAGAGGAAATTTTCTTCCAGGATTTATCCATGCATAACCCTTTCAACTATCATACAAAAAATAAACGGCCCATTTCTATTGTTCATTCAGAAAAGGGGTCATTCAAGATTAGATTCTCCCTATATTCTATGTCAGTCTTTAGGTTTCATGAATTCAACCTAATTTTTCCTACGCATTATTATCTATCAAAATTAGTAGATGCATTACATCTGTGATTGAATCATTCACCAGAGAATGGAAATTGTTTCCGTTTGGATTTAATAAATACATGACATCGGATAAAACATTCGAACAGAAAATTGAAATCGTTACAATTTCGATTTAACAAGTACAATGCATCAGATATAAAATGATCCAGACAGAGAATAAGTAGAGAACATATCTGAACTAGATCGTGAGAAAGGGAACAGCCACGTTCCTCCCAACCGTAGAATAGGACAACCAAATCACTTGTCCGATTCACCCCCTATCCTGACCATGAATCCATGAGGGAAAACTTGGAACCTCTTCCTCCGCCAATGTCTTTCCATTTCAGAAGACTCCCCTTGCCTCACACTCAATCCATAGTATTCATAACAGCAAGAGAACTCAAAATCTTTTTCCCCAGCATACTTGGCAGCATCCTGCCTCCTCGCATATGTTATTTATCAATTTTGCCCAGGTCTTTTTCCCTCCCTTGGGGGATTTTCACAGCTTTCTAAGTCCCTAATTTCCAGGGGCTTCCAATGGCCAAATCTCTAATTTACCACTTGTAATAATCAACCCAGAGGTAGTTCCAACATGTTCCCCACTCATGGAGTCATGGTCAACTGATTTTAACATGGTTGTTCCATTTGTCCTCCTGTAGTTAATATAAATATTTTGTTTTTATACAAGTGTCATAATCAAATAGTTATTTGAGTCCAATCAAATCTCTTCCAAACAGTCATAATACTTAATTACAAATATCAAGTTCAAACTTTGGAATTGCCATAAATGGAAAAAAATTTCCAAATTCGAGTTTACTAAAAACGGAAATAAATTTCCAACAAATTTAAATTTCCAAAAATATTTTATTTTTTGGGATATCACATCCTTTCCCCCTTCAGTAAAACACTATCCTCAGTGTTAATTCCTTTCTTGGAACAGAGTTGGATGATATTTTTGCAATTAAAAGTGTCCTCCTCAGGACTAAAGTGCTTCCATTGCACCTTTACCTGAGCGACAGCTCTATTCCGAAGTGCTATTTCTCTCTGGTCCAGAATGTGTAGGGGTTACACCTGGAACTCAACTTTGGGTTCCACCTGCACCAAGTTCCAATCAATCATATGATTAGGGTCATGAATATACTTTTTCAACAAAGAAACATGAAATACATTATGAATTCTTAGATTAGCTGGAAGTGCAACTTGATATGCTACGGGTCCAATTCGAACTAGTATCTCGAAGGGCCCACAAAACTGGGGTGCCATCTTGGCACAATTCCCTAACTTCAGTGAGCTTTTTTGGGCTTTGAACTTCAAGTAAACATGGTATCCCACTTGAAATTCCAAGTGTCTTCTTTTCAGATCTGCATAGCTCTTCTGTCTGTCATGTGCTTCTTTCAAGTTCTATTGTACCCTTTTTACCATGTTCTCCATTTCTTGGAGCATCTCTGGTCCAATCCATGAGTCTATCAGTCGGGTTATCCCAGCTAATTGGAGTTGTACACTTCCTGCCATACAGTATTTTGAAAGGGCTCAACTTAGTCGAAGTTTGGTACCCATTGTTATATGCAAATTCTACCAAGTGTAGGTAGTCTTCCCACTTGTTTGGCTTTGTTCTTACATACATGCGGAGCATATCCTCTATGATTTGGTTTGTCCTTTCGATCTATCCATCCATTTGAGGATGATAACTCGTACTAAATTTCAAATTAGTATTTATCCCTACAAACAATTCCTTCCAAAATGCGGATGTGAATTTTACGTCTCTATCTAAAATCACCATTTTAGGAAAACCATGCAGTATAAAAATTTCTTTCATGAATATTTCAACAATGTTTATAGCTTTAAAAGTAGACTTTATAGGAATAAAGTGTGCAGACTTACTGAGTTTATCGATTACAACCATGATAGAATCATTTTGTTTCTGAGTTTTAGGCAAACCTGTTATAAAGTCCAGCGATATGGTCTCCCATTTCCATTCTGGTACTGCTAATGGCTGTAATAGGCTGGCTTGATGCTGGTGTTCGGCCTTAACCTGCTAACAATCCTGGCACCTAGCCAAGTATTCTATTGTTTCACATTTCATATTAGGCCAGTAAATCAATTTTCTAAGTGTTGTTATCGTTTTTTCATAACCTGGATGACTAGAATTTGGTTTTTTATGCACTTCGTCCAAAACTATTAATTTTAGCTATGTTGAATCTGGTATGTAAAGTATGTTTTTAAATCGTAATAATCCCTTCTTGACGATACTTAGGTCTAGTTTATCTGAGTCTGCGGTACTATTTTGCAATTCTGTCATCATGTTAGTGTAATTTTCGTTGCTAATACCGATCGTCCTTACCCTTTGTTCCAGATCACTATCTGCCCTACTGATATTTACCTCAAATAACCCATGGACTCTTCTGCTTAAAGTGTCTGCTATTTTATTTTCTTTGCCCTTGATATGTCTAACTTCGAAGTCAAATTCGCTCAACAAGGATAACCATATGGCTTGTCGTGCATTGAGCTCTGGTTGACTAAACAGATATGTCACACCGCTATTATCTGTCAATAGTAGAAATTTCCTTCCCATTATATAGTGTCGCCACATTTTTAAGGCATGTATTACTGCTGCCAATTCTAAGTCATGAGTGACATAATTTTTCTCGTTTTCTTTTAATTTATGGGACTCGTAATAAATCACGTACCCTTCCTGAGTTAGAACACTGCCTAGTCCCTCTTTACTTGCATCAACACATACTGTGAAGTCTTTATCCGGGTCTGCTACCTTCAAAATGGGTTCCGATGTCAATAATTCCTTCAGCTTGTTAAAATTCTCTTGACACTTTTGCGACCAGTTAAACTTGGTTCCTTTATTTTGTAATGATGTGATAGGGTAGGCTATCTTGGAAAATCCTTCTATAAACCTACGGTAATATCCGGTGATTCCAATAAATGACCAGATGTCTACTACATCCTTAGGTACTGGCCATTCCATAATGGCTTTTGTCTTTTTGGGGTCTATCACAATACCTTCCGAGGAAATGACATGTCCTAAATATTGTATCTCTTTTCAATAAAAGTCACACTTATCAAATTTGGCATACAATTTATGTTTCCTCAACGTTTGCAGAACTATTCTTAAGTGTTCATCATGTTCTTTTTCCATCTTTGAATAGACCAGAATATCATCGATAAATACTTGTACGAACTTGTCTAGTACTGACTGAAAATGTTGTTCATCAAGCACATAAATGTGGCTGGTGCATTAGTGAGTCTGAAAGGTATGACTACAAACGCGTAGTGTCCATATATTGTTCAAAAAGTTGTTTTGTTTATGTCCTCATCCTTTATCCTACCTTGATGATAATCAGATCGTAAATCCAATTTTGAAAAGATCTTGGCCCGACCAACTTGATCGAACAGATCATTTATCCTTGGTAAGGGGTATTTGTTCTTAATGGTCATTTTGTTCAGTTGTATATAATTGATACATAGTCTTAGAGTATCATCTTTCTTTTTCACAAAGAGGACTAGTGCTCCCCATGGCGAGACACTAGGTCTGATATGCTCTTTGTCCAACAATTCTTGTAATTGTACTTTTAATTATGTTAGTTCTGGTAGACTCATTCGGTAGAATGATTTTCAGATAGGGGCTGATTCGGGTAGTAAGTCTATGAAAAAATCTATTTCCCTTCTAAGAGGTAGTTCTGGTATCGCATCCACAAACATGTCTCTGAGTTCACATAGGACAACAAAGTCTTCTAACTTGGGCTTATCTTCTTTTTCTAATAGATTCGTTACTTGGATGGTGTAAACTTGACATCCCTTTCTAATACATTTCTTGAGTTGCATCGCTGAAACTTGTCTGACTGATATAGGTTTTGGTATGCCTTGGGTTGTTTTAACAGTGCCAAAATTATCTTTATAGCTAATTATCTTTGTATAACAGTCTAGTATTTCTTTGTGTTGTTCCAAACAATCCATCCTGATAATCATATCATAAGATCCTAGTGGTAGGATGTTTAGATTGGTCCTTATCTTTTGACCATCTAAGCTGAACTCAAGGTCAGAAATAAAGTCAACTACTTTTCTTTTAGTACCTGTTGCTAGTTGTACAAGCCATGATTTTGCGTGCTTCAGTTTCTTAACTTTATTCGACTCTACTACATCAGGAGTAATATAACTTAACGTAGCTCCAGGGTCAATTAAAATACAAATTCGAGTGTCATTGATTTTATCTTCGATTTCTACCACCGAGGACTGGTGGTCAACTTGTCGACCATCTATGGTTGCATTTATCTGATGCAGATTTTTGCCCATGTCTCCCACTATCGAGGCTTCCTGAAAATTGTGAACAACAGTTCTGTTGACTGCAATTAAACATGGACAGTTCCTCTTTAGATGAGGTTCTCCACACTCCCAACACTTTAATGGCCCGCGGGAGTTGTCCCCAAACTTCTTCTTTCCCAGGTTTACCGGTTTACCGCTACCTTGTGTATTCGGATGATTGGAGTGAAAATCCTTCCTTGGGAAACTTTTTGCTGCATTCCAATAAGGAGCTAGTTGGTATCCCTTCTTCCACTGGTTCATTCGATCTTTCTTCTTATCCTTCCAGGTCTTGGGAAACTCTACCCGTTGTTTATACTAGTCATAGCACATTTGTGCTTTCCTAAATACCTCACTCGAGGATTTGGGGTTATCAAACTCAATTCTGTCCCTGTAGGACTGTGGTAGACAGCTTAAGAATCACTGGATTTTTACCTTATCCTCCCGGATGTATGGTACAAACCTTAGTAGTTCCATAAATTTATTTATAAGGTCCTCCATCGTCATCTGTCTGAGTCGTAACTCGTAAAATTCCTTCGCCTTCCTTTCATAATAGCTTTCAGAAAGGTATTGTTTCTTAAAAGACTTCTTAAAGTCAGACCATTCCAACTGTTTCTCCTTTAGGCCCTTGGCCAATTTCAGGTCCTACCACCAAATGTTGGCTTTCCCCTTCAGATTGTAGATGGCCATTCTGACCTTCATATTGTTGGAATAGTTATAGATCTAGAAGTATTTTTTGATGTCCAACAACCATGCCTCAACTTCTTCTCCTGTCTTGGATTCTCCATCAAAGGTAGCTGGTTTAATCTTTTTAAATTCTCCTTCAAGGTGGTTTGTTTTTTTTCTTTTTCTGTCTGGTATGGTTTTGTCTTTAGCGGAAGGTGTCCTTTCAGACGAATTGTCTTATTTTTTTGTTTCTGCACCAGAATTCTTGGAGGCCCTTTTGCTAAACTCCTCATCATGTTTTTCATCTTTTGGGATTTTCTTGGATACTATACTACGCAGCAGGACTTCATTTATCTCTTGTTTTTCCTGCTGTGCTTTCTTCAATTTTTCATTGTCGGCCTTGAAAACCTGCAGTTCAACAATAAGATTCCTCATTGTTTCCAACACCTCTGTGGGTGAGCTTCCATCACTGTTCTGTCTTGGATCTCTAGGAGGTCCTTGCTGTGGATTCTCTTCCATCTTGATTTGTTCACCTTCTTGAGCTACCATAATCAACAAAAAACAGAAAGGATTTTTGTTTGTAATCATAAGATTTATTATTATTATTATTTTTATTTTTTTTTAAATCGGAATATATTCTAAGCAATTAATGTGGCCATGTTTAGGACGAGTGTTGTAACTTTTTATCTAATACCATATGTAATGAACCTCAAATTCACCATAAAAAAAAATATATTTTCTATGACATAATTCAATTTTGTTTAAGCTTAGAATCTAAGAGAAGATAAGATTCATTTTCTGTCCATAACGTCATTATTACACCAGTCTAGTTTACTTCGAATGATCCCTTTTGTCCTCTACGGTTTATGCCATTAAACAATAGTCTAATTATGAAAATTCAAAAACTTAAAGTGTATGATCTCATGGCGAGAAGAATTCCTAGGAAAAATCATGCTAAAAATTGGTTATTTCTATTCTACCTCTATCCCGGATGAAAATCCTCCATCGATTCTACTAGTCCATTCCTTATAATAATAGAGTTGTTCCTATAAAAAAAGTTTCTATCATGTTACTATAGTTTTTTGGAAAAACAGAGGTCAATCGGTTTTCAGCGATTACTAATGCCGAACATCATCACACAACAACTCCCGAATTGTGAAAAGGTGAAAGGAAGGTGGGACTAGCACTTTGGGATTTTGAGTTTCAGGATTTCACGATTTCAAATTCCAAACATCGACACACCACAACTCTTGAATTCAGAAAAGTGAAAAGAAAGTGGGACCAACACTTCGGGGTTTCAGGGTTCAGGGATTCACTATTCCAAATACCGAACATCAACACACAACAACTCTTGAACTCCAAAAGGTGAAAGGAAGTGGGACCAACACTTCGGGGTTTTGGGGTTCGGGATTTCGCGACTTCAAAATCCAAACATCACCACACAACAACTCCCAAATTATGAAAGTAAAAAGAAAGTGGGACCAACGCTTTGGGGTTTCGGGGTTTGGGATTTTGCAACTTCAAAAGCCAAACATCAGCACATAGCAACTCCTGAATTCTGAAAATGAAAATAAGTGGGACCAACACTTCGGGATTTTGCGACTTCAAAAACCAAACATCAGCACATAGCAACTCCCGAATTTTGAAAGTGAAAAGAAAGTGGGACCAACACTTCGGGGTTTCAGGGTTCGAGATTTCACGACTTCAAAAACCAAAAATCAGCACACAGCAACTCCTGAATTCTGAAAGTGAAAATAAAGTGGGACCAACACTTCGGGGTTTCGGGGTTTGGGATTTCGTGACTTCAAAATCCAAACATCAGCACACAGCAACTCCTAAATTCTGAAAAAGAAATGAAGTGGGACCAACACTTCGGGATTTCAGGGTTCAGGATCTCACGACTTGGCACTTCTTGTTTCCATTTTGTTTTTGCAACAATATTAAAATAGGGAAGTCTAAATATGAATAGTTGTAGTTGTACAGCCTTGGGAAAAGGAAAAATTATGAAATAAGAAAAGTGCATCCGAGATTCCTTTACTGTTAAAGTAGCTCATCTAATATATCTACCATTGCAATTTATATAGTATAACTTTATATTTCTATATTCTCTTGTTTGAAATACCTTTACATAGGTTAGGTTCACAAATTGTAAGGAAAACTGGTATAGCAGTTGATCTTCCTACCTTAGCTACAGATCTGCTTTCTACATAGTCTGTTTAATGAATAGAAAAAGTAGTATAGTTTTCAAAACTCATAAATTTGTCCCAACATTATTCATACAGTTAGCTAAATTGAAAATACATCATAACCTCCACTCCTAACATGCAAATCTCAGCAATGATTTGACTCAGAGGACAAATAAGGAAAGAAACTAGCAGTGGATCTAATTTAGAGGAAATTTTCTTCCAAGATTTATCCATGCATAACCCTTTCAACTATCATAMAAAAWATAAAYGSCCCAATTCTATCRTTCGTTCAGAAAAGGGGTCATTCGAGATTAGATTTTCCCTATATTCTCTGTYMGTCTYTAGGTTTCATGAATTCAACCTAATTTCTCCTAYGCATTATTATCTATCAAAATTAGTAGATGCATTACATCCATGATTGAATCATTCACCAGAGAATGGAAATTGTTTCCGTTCGGATTTAATAAATACATGACATCGGATGAAACATTCGAAAAGAAAATGGAAATCGTTACAATTCCAATTTAACAAGTACGATGCGTCAAATATTCAGACAGAGAAGAAGTAGACCACATATCTAAACCAAATCATGAGAATACAAAGCGAACAACCATGTTCCTCCCAACCGTAGAACAGGACAGCCAAATCACTTGTCTGATTCACCCCCTAGCTTGACCATGAATCCATGAGGGAAAACTTGGAACCTCTTCCTCCACCAATGTCTTTCCATTTCAGCAGACTCCCCTTGCCTCACACTCAATCCGTAGTGTTCATAACAGCAAGAGATCTCAAAATATTTTTCCCCAGCATACTTGGCAGCGTCCTGCCTCCTCGCATATGCTATTTATCAATTTTACCCAAGTCTTTTTCCCTCCCTTGGGGGATTTTCGCATCTTTCTAAGTCCCTGATTTTCAAGGGCTGGCAATGGCCAAATCTCTGATTTTTCACTTGTAATAATCAGCCCAGAGGTAGTTCCAACATGTTCCCCACTCATGGAGTCATGGTCAGCTGATTTAAGCATGGTTGTTCCATTTGTCCTCCAATTAATATAAATATTCTTTTTTAATACAAGTGTCATAATCAAATAGTTATTTGAGTCCAATCAGATCTCTGCCCAACAATCATAATACTTAATTACAAATATCAAATTCAAACTTCAGAATTGTCATAAATGGCAAAAATTTTCGAAATTCGAATTTACTAAAAACGGAAATAAATTTCCAGCAAATTTAAATTTCCAAAAATATTTTATTTTTGGGGATCTCACATTCGAGAGGACCCACGATGCCGTGAGGGCAGACTGTGACAGTCTCTCATGATGATTCTAATGGGCGCGCAATAAGGCATGGGCCTTATTCCTTAGAGGCCCTTAGTCTCCCACAAGCTCACTTGGCTGAGTATTGACTCCAGGGGTTATTGATGTCTACCAAGTCAGTCAAGAGGTGAGTTGCACCCTTGGAGCATATAGTGCTTCCTGAAGTGCACATCGTGCAAGAGAACAGATGAGGCAAGTGGTACCCTTGGAGCACCTGGTGTGTCCTGAAGGGAACACCGCATTGTTGATGATAGATGAATGAACCTAGATGGCTTTAGGATGATCATTGTGATAAGAATTTTAAAAAAAAAAAATACCATTTTTCCTAATAGAATGTCGCCCATCACGAAAATTTAAGGTTTAAGTCTAAACTATGCTAGTGGTAAAATTTTATCTCTATAAAAAAATAATAATAATAATAAAATAAAAAACCACATAAATAATAATTATGACCTTTGTTAAATCTTGTAACACGAAAGGAGTAAGAAATTAATTGTTTCATTAAAAAAAAATTCTTTGGATTAAAATTTAAAAAGGGAATTAATCGTTTTATTATTTTATGATAATTTAAATATATTAATTTAATGAGAAAAGGGAAAAGGGGGGTTAATTTCTACACCTGCCTTTTTGAGTTGTAACAAAAAGGGGAAAGAGGGAAAAATCTAAAAATCTAGGAAACTAGAAAAAGAGGTAAACATATAAAGGGGAAAAGAGGAAAGTCAAACTTAGAAAAGTATCTACCATTTAAGATATTTCTAATTTAAACTGAATTAGCAATTTAATAATAGGGAAAGTCGTTAAAACCTGTAAGAGAATTTGGGGACACCTAGAAGTGATTCTAGGACTAACTCTAGGTGGGTGAGGGAAATAAAGATAATTAATTAATTAAAGAAATTAAATTATGGAGGAATGTAGGGGATGGGGGACACTTGTACGGAGAAGAATTTTTAGGAATTTATTTTTAAAACTTTAATTAAATTAGATTTTAGGAAAGAAAGGAAGTTCGAAACTTTATATAATGAAGGAAGGAGAAGGATGAAAGGGATCTTCAGTTTGCATAACATTACGATGCAGAAATATCTACTTGACTGATTTAACTTGTGGGAGTTGGGATACCCATCTCGGTGAGGAGTGGTAGCTCAGCCTTGCAAGGTGAGCTAGAAGCTAGTCGAAATCTCTGGATAGTGTGTGTGTGGCCCCTTTACGGCTTGGGGAGCTAAGGGAGAAGAAGATTACCCCTATCATTGGCTGGGAGGTACTGGTGAAGTCTCGCCGATCGACAAGCGGGAGTTGTACGGAGCGCGCGGATGTCACTCAGAGCGGGTGATTAGGCAATGGTACGCTCTCTTCATTTTGTATAGTAGATGTTGTAGTTTTTATGCTTGGATCTGCATATTTGATTAGGTAAGTAAATTGATTGTCTAGATTGATGACTGAAATTTTTCTTAGCCTAGCTCGATGATGGATTGTCTCCCATGGCCTTCGTTTCCTGCATGTCTTGGCCACATTGTAGTGTTTATTTTGACCCTTGTGGTTTTTTTTCCTTCGTCCCTAGCTTGCCAGTCCTCGCCTGAGAAGTCGATCAGGAACCTGATCTACGGTCGTCGTCTCGACGTTAATAGACCTATGGATCTCAACGCCCTGCTTTTTTGTGCGAGGATGGTAAGCGTAGGACGTTCCTGTCAGCCATCTACCTCTGTCATTTTCCCCTGTTGATTGAGGGTCCTTGCACCTTATTATGTGGAGTAAATCTGCCTTTGTTATCATTCCTATTTTCCCTAATTTTTAACTTTGCATTTTTTTTATTGGTGTACTCCTTGCCAGTATATTGCTTGCATTTTTATATAATGAAGTTGTTCCATCTCTAGATATAATGCTCTGGCGATTGCCACTTTTAAGACCACAGCCATAGCTTGAGTACCTGGCGAATTTGGCCATTTAGTTGTCTGAATTTCATTTTTTTTCATTTCATTACAATTTACACTTGTTGAGACCACCCTTGGTGCTCGATAAGACTGTGTTTTGCCCAAGTGTTACCTAGCAATTTTGCCCATTTGTCTGAACTGCGATTTGTCATTCTTTGGATCGAAATCGTTGCTTTTAACCTTAGTGATTTACCTGAAAATCTCTACGATTTTGGCCATCAATCCCAACATGGATCTATGCTTTCTTCACTATGAAGATGGCGTCCTTTCCCACGAATTTTGCCCCGGTCCATTAATTTATCTGTGCTTTTTCACTGTGTAGAATCACGACTATATATTCCCAACTGGTGGTGAGAAATGTACCTCGAATTCATTTAATGACCTGCGATCACAATTCATGGCAATTGTGATTTATGTAATGACAATTGGGAACATATTTAATGGCAATACGATTGTGTTAAATGGCATGAGACTGCAAATTTATTTAATGATAGCAATTTAGTAAATGACTGTGTTTTTCTTTTCCCACTTCTATTGGACTACGATTTTACCCTTGACTGCAAACTAAATAAATTTAGATAGTGACAACATACTTTTAGTTGGTTAGATATGTCTTGTGGATTAAAATTTAGTGTTGATGAAGTCTGCTTTCATTTTTAATTGTCGGGTGTTGCCATCTTTAAAGATTGAAATCGTGTCTGGTGAGTAACTGGCAATTCGCCCAAACTTATAAAGTCTTCTCTCTTTTTTAATTGTTGGGCGTTGCCATCTTTAAAGATTGAAATCATGCCTAGTGGGTAACTGACAATTTTCCCAAAACTTATGAAGTCTTCTTTTGGTTTTTAATTTATGGGCATTGCCATCTTTAAAGATTGAAATCGTGCCTAGTGGGTAACTGGAAATTCACCCAAACTTATGAAGTCTACTCTCGTTTTTAATTGTTGGGCATTGCCATCTTTAAAGATTGAAATCATGCCTGGTGGGTAACTATAAATTCGCCCAAAACTTATGAAGTTTGCTCTCATTTTTAGTTGTTGGGTGTTGGCATCATTATGACTGAAGTCCTTGCGTGGTGTATAACTGGCAATTGCCAACTTTTAAGTCTTCGTTGCTTTCTTTTTGTTGGGCGACCTGCTAGTTATCTTGCATTTGTCACATTGGAATGAACTTCGTAATGTCTCAATCTTACACACATAGATATGATGTTTCTATGCAATGAAACATAGCAAAATGCTATCATAAACGTGCATATTATTACATTCAATGTGACGTTCATTCTTAAACCTTGTTATGTTACAATACTCTTTCCTTTGTCTCATTTCCTTGAAGTTTGTAAGTGTCTCAATACTACAAATGTTGTCCCCTCGTCCCAATCTGTCATATACACCACGTTCTCATGCCCCAATGTCACTAACATTTCAAAACATCAGAATGTGACAAACAAAAGACATTGTCAACATGTGTTGTTCATAACTTTCATGTTGCAAAGTGATAAACTTTGCCCAACATTGCAATGACACAAATATTTCTATACATTTCAACGTTGTTAACATAACCCACTCTGTGACTATGACAAATGTATTCGAATTTTATAATGTAAGAAAAGACAACCCTTTCTCCCAATGTCTTTACCATAATACACTATTAATGTATTAATACTTTCTTAATTTGTTATTATTGTATTAATCCTTTAACTTTGTATTTTTTTACTAATGTTTGTATTAATTAATAATATATTTTTCATTTATACAACCCTTATGTGTAATGTTGCAATGTCACTAAATCTGGTATTTCATTCCATGCACATCGCATTTTGACATTCATGAAAAAGCCTTGTTATGTTACAAAACTCTTGCATTTGTCACATTGCAATGAACTTCGTAATGTCTCAATCTTACACACATATATATGATGTTTCTATGTCATGAAACATAGCAACATGCTATCATAAACGTGCATATTATCACATTCACCGTGTGACGTTCATGCTTAAACCTTGTTATGTTACAATACTCTTTCCTTTTTCACATTTCCATGAATTTTGTAAACGTCACAATACTACAAATGTTGTCCCCTGGTCCCAATCTATCATATACACCCACATTCTCACGTCTCAATGTCACAAACTTTTCAAAACGTCGGAATGTGACAAACAAAACATACTGTCAACATGTGTTGTTCATAACTTTCATGTTGCAAAGTGACAAACTTTGTTCAACATTGCAATGACACAAATATTTCTATACATTTCAACGTACTAACATAACCCACTATGTGACTATGACAAATATATTGGAATGTCATAATGTAAGAAACAACAACCCTCTCTCCCAATGTCTTTAACATAATACACCATTAATCTTTTAATACCTTCATAATCTCTTATTAATGTATTACTTTATTATTGTATTAATACTTTAACAATGTATTCTTTTACAAATATTTGTTTTAATTAATAATACATTTTTCATTTATTAATTTATTCATATTATAATAATGTCTTCATTAATTAACTATTATTTTATATCTTCATTTATATATGACTAATGTATTATTTAAGAAACATATTAATCTATTATAACTACCTTAATGTATTATCCAATAATGTAATATAAATATGCTTTTATAAATTAATATATTAATATTAATTAATCAACACATTTCATTTTATAATGTTTTAATACTTTTATTTATAAATCAAATTAATGTTTAAATTTTAACGTAGATATACTTTTATAAATTAATATATAAATGTATTAATATTAACTAATCAATACATTTCATTTCATAATGTTTTAATACTTTTATTTATAAATAAAATTAATGTTTGAATTTTTTAATACAATTTTATTATAACAATTAATGTATTTATCATTTTATACATGTTTTTTTTAATGATTAATTCTATAATGTTTTAATACTTTTATTTTTAAATATAGAAATGTTTCATTTATTTAATATATTTATTTTATGCATGAATTTATATATGATTAATTCTATAATGTTTTAATATTTAAATTTATAAATAAAATAAAGATTCATTTATTTAATTAATTTTTTTAACATATTAATAAAAAAAAAAAAATTCTTTTTTTACATGCATTTATATATGATTAGTATTTTATTTAAATAATATATCAATTTATTATAAGTAGAAGAAAGTGTTTATCTTATAATATATTTTAAATAAATGTATTTTTATTTTATTCATGTATATATGTGTTATTTAAATATTATTAATCAATTAATTTTAAATGTACTTTTATTTTATTCATGTATATATGTTTTATTTAAATATTATTAATCAATTAATTTTAATACTTTAGCAAATTATTAATGAATAAATTAATTAATAACTTAAATTATTAGCCCTTGGGGGCAGCTCAATTGGCAAGTGCCGTGATATAGCGTGTTATGTACGATGAGATTCCAAGTTCAAATCCCCCCG
>JASDQU010033020.1:0-22066 GCA_032191745.1 Picea mariana | reverse complement strand
GAGAAACTAGGGAGTTGGTGCTTCCTTCTAGTAGGTTCTAGAGAAAACAGAGAGTTGGTGCTCTCAACAGGTTGTATCTTGAAAAGCAGAGGTTGTAGCCTCATTATGAGTTGGTTATCATAAGTATGATAATGTACATAATGTAAACATTACTTATCATATAAAGAAGAAGAGGTTTTTACCCTTTATGGGTTTCCTCAGGAAATATCTTTCTATGTATATTTCATATCTGTGAATGATGCTGAATGTTCTATTGCTTAATTTCCTACATTATTGTGATTGTCATTCAGTTCTCTAAAAACAGTTTAAAATAAGCATAATTGTTTAAGCTTGGTAACAACTGATTCATCCCCCCCTCTAAGTTGTCCAACAATACCCTCCAAGGAGACTGAGTGAGTTTGTCCAACATCGAATCCAGGTATTGTGAAGACTTTCCCCTCCATAGTCACCTTGTGTGAATGCCCTAAATATATAGGCTACTAAGGTTACCAATTCCGACAATGATGCCCGGGGAAGAAGTTGACAATCCGATACATGTGCAAGGGCAGGGTATCTAAGCCTGAAATCGCCTCGAGAAGGTTTACACAAGATTTTATTCTCATGTGACGCCCAATAATATGCACAATCTCTACACTAAGACCAAGAAATAAGGTTGAGTAACGTTGTCGGCTCTAATGCAATCCCGTTATTAACCCTTGTGTGAGAAGGGCTTCCCAAGACAAAATGTAATAAGTGGATTTACCACTCCCTAGGAAAAAATTCTATGTTTCTTTATAGCTTTGTAAAGTTGTCTTTCACACTTATTCCAAATCCCTACACCCTAAGCTAATGTAGGTTTTCTACCAAAAAATATAAAAAATGTCTAATCAATTTTTATAAGTGCTTTATTTTAAGGTTGTTGTTTACTCAAGAGGAAAATGGCCTGGACTAAATGACATTTTGACCAACTCTAAACAATGAAAAGAAATGAGAATGAAAATATTTCATTTCGATGAAATCTATATTACGAGAAGGAGAAAACGTTTATCATTCCTAGATGCACAATGTCCCAAAATTTTATTAAACTCATCAATATCAAGATCATCAAGAAAATCTATCGGCTCTAATGCAACCCCGTGATTAACCCTTGTGTGAGAAGGGCTTCCCAAGACAAAATGTAATAAGTGGATTTACCGCTCCCTAGAACAAAATTCTATGTTTCTTTATAGCTTTGTAAAGTTATCTTTCACACTTATTCCAAACCCCTACACCCTAAGCTAATGTAGGTTTTCTACCAGAAAATATAAAAAATGTCTAATCAATTTTTATAACCACTTTATTTTAAGGTTGTTGTTTACTCAAGAGGAAAATGGCCTAAACTAAATGATGTTTTGACCGACTCTAAACAATGAAAAGAAATGAGAATGAAAATATTTAATTTCGATGAAAGCTATATTACAAGAAGGAGAAAACGTTTATCATTCCCAGATGCACAATGTCCCAAAATTTTATTAAACTCATCAATATCAAGATCATCAAGAAATGAGCCAAAGAGACTATACACCAATACCAAAAATGCCAAAAACCATGCAAATTCGCTACTTCAAATGCAAATATGCCCCCAATCTGATGCAAAGCAAGAAATTAATTTTTTTTGTTTTCAAAGATAGATAAAAGCAATAGAAAATCTTTATAAATCAAAGGAACCCAAACAAATTTTCTCTTTCAACACAAACTATTCAGAAAAGACTTATTCTTTAACTAAACAATTCTAAAGAAAAACAATGTTTTGTAACTGGAAGATAGTCAAACAAAGAGATCAAATCTTTCAACATCAAACAAGATAGAAAGAATCAAAGAATAGCCAAAACTAGATTCAAATACTATCAAGAAGATTATAATTGGACTATAATCAAACCCAAAAATCCACCCCAAAACCATATCTAAGATTTGGGCATGGAAAACCACCAAAAGCTAAAACAATTCCCAATCATCATAGGCTCTAGAATTAAGATAGTGCGATGATGTTGCACTGTCTCTTCAAGGAAGAGTGCGATGATATTAAATCATCGCACTGTCCCTCAAAGAAGGGTGTGATGATCAAAGGGAAAATGGAAAAAATAAAAAGTAGGAAGGTTTTTAAGTGAAATTAAATAGTCAAAGAGCAATTTGGATCTCCCAGTGACTCAGAAAACAAAACCCAGGAAATCAACAAAAGAAAGCAATACTACTAGGAAAACAATATGTTCCCCAGTATGGTCGTCAATTTTGTTATTGGAAATATTGGTAAGTGTGGACGCAAAAGATCTCCCTAGTTTCACCTAAGAAAGGTGCAACAATCCCTTCTTATAAGGGTTTTACAACAAAAAAGATAATTTTCATCTTTATGGGAAAATTCATCTTCATCCTTCTTCAGGGATTAAGGCCATTGATCCTTTTAAAGACAAAGGATAGGTTTATATCATTAAAGGTCATAGGGGTGATGAAAATAATGTGTAACAATGGGTCTGATCAAAATATGTGTGTTGGTATAAACCATCTAGTAAAGGGGGTTCTTAACTACTAAAGAAGGCTGAGCTTGGGATAACCCGTGTGCTCAAGCATGTAGACAAGGATATTCACACCTATGAAAAGCCTAGTACTAATACATTAACTTGTTTCCTTACTAGTACTAATACATTACTAGTACTAGTACTAATACATTACTAGTACTAATACATTACTAGTACTAATATTCACACCTATGAAAACACACATGAAATAAGATGATGGCAAGAAAAATAGTTTCCTTAACTCTAGCATTAATCACACATGAACACAACAATTTTCTTTCATCATTAGAGACAAGAACTACAAAAAATATTGAAACAACTAACTTATTAATAGATTCAGAAACTCTTACTCGTTACAACATCGATTAATGAAATAAAGTTGGAAGTAATTCCTCCTCAATCCATTCACACAAGTCCTTTGATGAAAAACAAAAAAATGTCTCTGATCCTAAACAAGACTTCTCAATTAAGGTAGTTCATAAATAGTTATTTACAATTTCAAAAACGAGGGTCTTTCCCAAAACCATCCACCCTTGCTAAAAGGTCAATCCTCTTATTTATAATGAATCATTAACTAAAAATAACTATTACAATTGCAAGCTAAGTAAAACAAAATATCGCCACATGGCACTTTCATCTCTATGTTCTCTAAGAATCATCAAATAGTTTTACTAAAGTGGATGACTCTTCTCATATTCTGACCATTTGAAAAAGAGTTCCTTGCATGTGTTCTCTTATGGGAACCTATGTTGTTCCATCGAGGCTGACATAATTTCTTTCACTTCTACTGCCCCTCTGTACTTGATTATTTTAACACTCAACTATTGCATAACTGCTCAAGCCCTAATCAGATGCTCCATGAACTATTGTACTTGACCTAGCACCATGCTTGCCACCTTTTCTATCTTTTTTTTCCACACTGAGTCTTGTTCTACATGTTCCTTGACTATGTCATGCAGGTCAACAAAGTCTTCAGGTGAGCCGAATTCTGGGAGGTTGATTCCTTTCATCTCCCGATTAATCTTTTCCCATCTCTTTTTGATCTAGATCCACTTCTCATGAATCTTCCATTGAGGTTCCTGGGACATTTTTACCTAGTATTTGATCGCCCTCCTGATACGATCAATGATTCTATCCCTTAGAATTAAAATATCGTTCTCTTTTTCATCTCGACCCTTTTGAGCTACGCTGATCTAATTGATCTTTTCCACTGCTTGGTGAGATTTTTCATACCACCTTTCCACATCCTTGCAGGTCGCTAGTGCCATAAGAGTGTCTTCTTGGAAATCAGCTATACCTGTGATGAAAAGGTGTCGTTCATTTGTGAATTTGGTATAATCATCTTAGAACTCACTTCTCAAAAACATCATGGCTTGTGTGGAGTCCTGATGGTATTTTTCCAAATAGCACAGATGATCCAATTCCTTAAGTGTAGTGGCTAGCTCTTTTTCATCCCTCCTTGCTCTATCCAATGTGGCATCCATGATGGCCATCCCTACACTGATAAGCTTGGACATCTTGGCATGTTCTATGCTGAGGAATTTATCCAATATAGTGATGAGAATCAAGCTATCCAACATAATCCTCCTCTTCTTAGTGGTTCTTTCATGATGGATTTTCTCTTCTTGTCATAGGCGATCTCTTGTATTTCGACAACCTCATCAACAGGTTCGAGGATTTGTTGTTCTCCACAGGTTCAAGTATTTCCCAGTCTCCTGGTTGTGTGTATCTATTCTAGGGTGGGTTCCTAAAATTATTCCATATGTCCTAATGGCTTGACCTCCATCTATTTCTCATCAGCTAGTGAGGTATCAACCAAAGCTGAAGAACCAGGGGTAGGTTTAGTACTTGCTTGGTAATCGACTATCGAAGTGTTGATGTTTTGCTATGGAATTTACTCTTTCTAGCCACCCGATCCTAGATCATCCCTCAATTTTTCTATTGGGGTTCCCAAAAAGTGGAGCAGGTTAGTGTCTAAGACACTTTCAACCTCATGGTTGGTCTGCGGAAGGTTTTGAATTGAATCCTTGGGACCTCAGGTAGATGCTCTCTCACATTCCTTTTCCTTTGAAATCTGCACTGGAGTTACCAGGGAAACCTCCGAACTCTCCTCATCATAATATATGGTTATTAAGTCAAACAAGGGGTTAGGTACACTTTTCCTACTTGGTGTCCTTGCTATCTTAGGCTGGGTTAAAATTCCCCCTAGTGATCTGATTTGTGGTGGTGGAACTTCAGGGTTTTTTGGCCTGATGATTTCTTCAATTTGTATTTTCTCTAAGCCGCTTTGATCTATATGAAAGCCCGCTTCTTTTCCTTGAATAGCATTTTGTTATATCCCTACAAGATACTATGATATTAGATTTCTCCCACAATGAGCCGGTCTGGGACATGAGTAGGGAGTATATGCGGTGCTTCAGTATCCCCGAACACCCTGATATAGGTTGTGAGTTCATCTAAATACCAATGGCCTACCTTCACTACCATTTTCTTGGCTACTACAGATAGTCTCGGGAACTCCTTTTTAAATAAAATAAAATGAATACGGCTAATCAATTCATAACAAATGCATGTGTAGGATGTTTTTTACCTGTTCTCCCATAATATGCTGAAATAAACGTGAGCAAGGAGCTCCATAACATGCCAGATTAAATTCATTCTAGAAAATACATTTCTCGCATAGATCACATCGAGCAGGTATGAGGCCATGTGGAAAGTGGGTGCTTCCCCTTCTTTCGACATATGAGTCTGCTATATACAGATGCTCAATTGCTTGGAAATTATTTCTCCTCAGTTAAAGATGCTATCATAGATCACCATTGTGTATGCCAAGGGCAGCCATGCTTCCAAAAACTTGGATCAGTCCTTCTCTCCATACAGTCGGTAGATGAGAGCCATCAAGTAGATGTATGGATTTATCAAGTTAACTATCCCATACCAGCCATTGATCCAGTTTGTAAGAAAAATTTCCTCCTTCCACCATGAGGCCATCAACCAACTGGTGTCGTGGAATTCGTAGAACTTCACCATGAAGTCTGTGGATAGTTGTTCCTCTGGGTCTTTGAGTTTGTATTACTTCTAGACCTTTTTTGGGAGGAAAAATTCAACACACCCACCATTCTCATCATTGATTCAACACTTCTACATGTCTGTATGGTCGATTAGCCACTTCAAAACCTCAATGCATGGTAAAACTGGGGTTATGCAAGATACCATGTGCAAGTATGACCGTTGGATATTTGGGAACACCTAGTCATCAAGCACCCTTACATCCAAGTCGTTGTGTGGGATACATTCCGAGTACTCCTCCCGACTGATTATGTTGAATAGGTATCCCCACTGTGGGAGCATTACCTTGGATCCAGTGTTTTCTTCTGTATCACCGAGTATTGGAGGTCGAATGAAAGTTGTCCTTGTTGAGTTATTTACGACCGAATCTGCTCTGGGAGTGTAATCCAATTGCCTCGCAATACCAGGAGAAGAACCTTCACCATTTTCTGCTTCCGTTAGCTTGGGTTCTCTCGGTGAGCGTCTAGTGGTTGGATTTCTTGAAGGCATTTTCCCCGTAGCTTAGAAAATAGTTAGAGACTGTGCAATAAATTAGATGGATATATAAAACATCACGACCGCCGAATTGATAAACCTGAACACATACCTCTGCTTCTTTTTTAACCTGGTTTTGATGATATGAGAATCAACAAAGTCTTGAGACTCTTGCTTTTCTTCTTTAGATGCTTTGGAATTCGAACTTGTGTGCATAATGAAATTGTTCAAATCCATTCTAGAGATTTAAATAGGGATGAACTTACCTTGTCGCATAAGCCATTCAATTCGATTTATCAGTGTAGTTATATTAAATCTGTCACCATATCTTCAAATATGTTTAAAATTAAATTCGATTGTAGGTTGACGATGCAGCGTGGGTTGTAACGTGGCCTATCGATGATTTTAAATATTTTTTGTTCAATCAGCACACGGGGTAGCAACATATGTGGGATGAAGCATTAAATAGTCTATTAAATGACAGAGTTTGATCGTATCTCATGCCGAAAACATCCCATCATTTCACTCATCCAAATGGTGAGTCGGGGGTCAGGGTTCTTCTTTGAACACTTTTCATTGATATCTCCTTGCAAAATCTCTGACATCGAATGATCTTTCCATACAGAGATGACATGGAAAGGATGACTTGAAGGTGTGACTAGGACGCAGAAAAAATTAAGATGACTCGAGACAAAACTAGGCCATATGACACCCCTATGAGACAAAGACACATGGCACTCGAGATCGACATCTTCGTTTACCTATGTTATTCGGAATCAGGACTTTCCTTAAGCTAAACCTTATAAAAATCAATCTTATCTCATTGACGCCGAAAATTATCAAGGATCGGTGATCAACGATAAACTTACTCAAGTGTTCTCAGATTGACTCTCTCAAAAATTTCCTAATGATGAAAGTGTATCGGAGATCGATGATCGACTAGATGTTTATTGCACACAAAATCGATTTTGTTAACCCTTCTATATTTCCCTGGCTCCGAGAGAGCACATTGGTCATCATCTATCAGTGGTTTCTTTATGGATTTTGTGAATGTCTATTCCTCCCACACTTTACCTACGTCAATGGGGATCAACTATCTCCTGAATCATTTTGGTGAATAACCTACCCAAACCATCTTCACTTTTTATCAAAGTCGATGATGCATCGACAATCAGAAATTAGTGTAACTGTATGGCCACTTTATATGCTTGAATGCTTCCAACACCAAACGTAAGCATGTTAGTCACAATGTTAGCAACAGATTCCTAATTAGAATGTCAAGTTCTTTCAGAAACAAGGTTTATTTTAACAAGTTCAAACACATCTAACTTGATCGATAAGAATCATGAAAAAAAAACCATCCCCCCATAGTGAACTCAATTCATATAGTAAAAGAAAAGAAGTGGTACCAAAAAAGTGATAAAATTTCATAAGGATTTTAGGGTGTGTTGAGGACTCAAAAAATGGTGATTTACTAGGTAAAAGCAGAATCTCTGTTCCTTTCCCGAGATTAGCTGATGAAGAAGTTGGTTAGGAACCTAACTATTTTTTCTTTTATCAAAGTCTCTCCTATCCTTGCATTTACAATTTCCCCGGTTCGTGAATCTGGGCCCACCTATGGAGTTTAAACCTTTATTCCACCTTCATTCCTCTTGACCATGACCCATGCCCCCTTTTGAAAAGAGTTGAGTAAATAATTCACTAGCACCAGACCTTTTAGTTATCATCATTCACTTGTTGCGGTGTTTATTTGCTACCATCAAGCCTCCATAGCCCCAACGAAGTCACCCTAACATCACAGACCTTGATCCTCTTCCAACGATCATCCATAGCCTCGATGGAGTTATCTGGATACCCTCTCCTACTTCGCACTCATTTCATATAATTGATTTATTTTTGGCAGATACTCTCTCAGCGGGTGGGAGAGGAGGACATCTATTATCTGCAAGATGAGATGGTTAATGTGAAACTCTTCCTAGCTTTGTCTTGAGGTACATGTGGTCCTTTCCAACTTTCCATATTTCCCTTTAGGTTTTACCATACCACCGGGTAGACACTTCATCACTTTCCAAGGTCATTTATTTGTGAATTTCATATACAAAACTCTTTTAAGAAAAATTCAATTTGTCCAATGCTTCTTGTGTTGTACGTAAGCGTGACTCAAGAACATAGTTTTCTACACCCTATTGATTAAGATCAACCAATTCCTTGCAGAACACAACTTTATTTCACAAAAATACCACACAAAAGAAAAACCAAAATAAAGGACTTTGCAATCATCCTACCTAAAACCTACACATAGAATAACATGAAAACACACAGAGATACATTTTTTTTTAACAAAAATATTGTTTTAGGGCTTGGCCATTCACCGAGAGGGTGTCGAGTTCCCCCTTATATTTTTCAACCGAGGCATGCTTGCCCCAAGTTTCTCGGCTACTTGGAAAAGTCCAAGCCATAGATTATGAAACTTTGACTGTTTTCCCTTCAGTTCATTTTCTCTATCCCATTTCAGGACTAAATATCCTACTTTAGAGTTCTTCTCTCCGGCCTTATGCTTGTCAAACCATCTCTTAACTATTTGTTGATGAGCGATGAACTTTGACTTTGATTTCTCCTTTTCTTCTTCCAGCATGAGGAGGGTATCAATTCTCTGTTGAATAACCAATGAGGGTTGTCCTCTGCATCCCTGAGTAAGATGAAGAGATGGAATATATATACCATTTGGGAGAATGGATTCTTGTTTGTATACCAAAAAGTATGGGGAGTTTCCTATAGCTTCCTTGGGTATTACTCTATCGGCCCATAAGGCATTTTGAAGCGCATTTTGAAGTGAACTATGCCAATTCCTCTGATTGTCTACAACTGTTTTCTTCAAGATCCTCACTAATTTCTTATTGGTTGATTATGCGACTCCATTCCCCTATGGATAGTAATTTGTAGAGTATCTAATTATGATTCATTAGTCTAGTGATAAATCTGTTAATAGGGTGGAAGAAAATTAAGCAACATTATCGAAAAAAAGAACAGAAAGCATACCGAACCTTGTGATCAGTTGTTGTTCTATGAATTGGATTACCACCTTTTCATTTACATGAGTCAGAGGGATGGCCTTTGCCCATTTCATGAAATATTCCATAGCTTTTAGTATGTATCTATGTTGTTTTGAAGAAATCAAGGTAATATCCCCTATGACATCTAACCTCCATTTCTCGAATGGTTTGGATATGGCCACTAGTTGTAGTGGGAGAACTTCTCTTTTTTCCCTCCTCCCGTTTATTTGACAAGTTTTGTAGTTTCTAGCGTATGTATGAGCATCTCTAAACAACATAGGCTAGTAATAGTAGACTCTAAGTATATTATGAGTGGTGGTATTCCCTGCAAAGTGTCCACTCGCAAGACCATCATGGATCTCCTTCATAACTTTGTCTACATCCTCACACTCAATACATATCAAAAGTACCTCATCATAATTTACACGGAAGAGAACCGAATTTATGAGGTGATATTGTGTCGATTTTAGTCTGAGAGCTCTCCTTTCCTTAGGGCTTAGGTTTTCTTGGAAAGTCTCGTGATGCAAGAGATAAATTAGTTTTCCATACCAAGACTCCTTCACCAGGGTAACATATAAAGCTTCACTACACCATAACGCCAATTCATTCTCCCACCCGGAGTCTTCATTTACTCAGTCTTGGGCTTCAACGACCAGTTTACACAATCCTTGTCCCTTAACCAGTTTGACAGGTTTTATATCTAGATCAAATTCTTGGAAAACTTCCATCTAATTTCCTCTTCTTTCCCTTATCTCATGTTGAGTGAATAAGGATCAGACTACAGGATGAGGCACAATGACTTTGGTGTGATTTTTTAGGATGTAATATCTGAAATGTTTTACTTCTTTGTATACTACATAAGCCTATTTGTCTATAGAATAGTAATTCAATTCGACCCCTTGGAGATTAGTGCTCATAAATAAGACTGGGGCCTCATTGTTGTCTTCATCCTTTTGAGTCAACACTGCAGCTAAATATTGGTCTGAGGAAAAACTATAGAGAAAACAATCTTTGCTAAAGTCGGGACTTCACAATATTGGAGCTTAAGATATTGCAGTCTTGATATTATTGAAATATTTTTTTCGCTCGTCATCCAACTTAAAATGAACATATTTGTGAGTAATTTTTTGTAAGGGTTTGATAGTTTCAGTGAAATCGAGGGTGGACTTTCTCATAAAATTGATTTTCCCAAAGAAGGATTACATAGCCTTTTTGTTGTGGGGTAAGGGAAGTTGAGCTATTTCATTAATTCGTTATGGGTCTATAAAAATTCCTTCTTGAGATATAATGTGACCTAGTAATTTCCCTTCCTCGACGCCAAAGATAGTTTTCTTATGGTTTAAATATATACCATATTTCCTACACCTTGCAAAAATATGGGTTATATGTTGAATGTGATCTTCTCTATTCTTTGAATACACAGTCACGTCGTCCAAATAGAATACTACACATTTGTTGATCAATGCACGAAAAGATACGTCCATGGCCCTCTGGAAGGTTTCCCCTGCATTAATTAACCCAAAGGGAACACGTTTATAATAAAAATTTCCCCACTTGCTTTGCAAGGTGGTTTTCAATAGGTCGTCTTTTGAGAATAGAACCTGGTTGTAGCCTGGAAAGCCATGTAGCAAGGAGAAAATATGAGAACTAGACACAGTCTAGAAGAGTTGTTCCATCGGTGGTGCTGGGTAGTTATCCTTTTCCAATGCTCTGTTGAGGTTTCTGAAATCCACACATAGGCGGATTTCCCCAGACTTTTTTCTGAAAGGAACCAAATTTGCTACCCACGCAGATTGTCTAACCTGAAAGATAATTTTAGCATCCAGTAATTTCTTTAACTCTTACCACATGAGGGGTTCTAGAGATGGGTGTAACTTCCATAGATTTTGTTGGAAGGGTTTTACTATGGATTTTAATGGGATTGTGTGTTGAATAATACGAGTGTCATAATTTTTCATATTTTGATAGGACCATGAAAAAACATCTTTAGAAACTGTCGTTCCTAGATTTATATTCTTAGGGTTTTTCGAGATTCCCATATTAATAGTATCGTACATGGGACATAAGATCCATGTCTTTGGGCCCCTAGGGGGGCAACTCAATTGGCAAGTGTCGTGAAAATGAAGTTCTATGAGAATTCGAGTTCAACTACCCCCGACTTACAATGTGTGCCGTGTAAGGGGCATCGTGGGTACACTTGGAGGTTATAGTGGTAGTAGTTGGATAACACGGCCACGTGCCCAACTAGTTTTTGATTCCGCTAGACATAAAAAAAAAAAAAAAAAAAGATCCATGTCTTTGTGTTTGTTGACCCTTTAAATCTTTCCCTTAAGTCAAATAGGATATCCAAATTGGCTACCCCTTTTGGTATCATGTGAAGCTTTGGTTTTTTACTAAAGTGATTTGTTTCAGCTCTTTGTTTATGGGACTCAATTTCTATTAATTTCTCTTGGAATACTTCATCGTCAATAGTGAGGTCTTTAAAATTTTCCTGATTGGTCATAAATTTTATAATTTTCATCTCCTTCAAAGACCTTCAAATTAGAAATATTGTTGGGTATTGATGATTTGTAGAGTAGTTCCACAGTGAACTTGGAGGCTTCGTAGTCTTCCAAAGGAGATAGCCTTGAGGCAACAGTGTCTAGGGAATAAAAAAGAGTACTATTTTTCCTAGGAATTGTTGTAATATTGAAAGCCTCAAAATGTTCTATTAGCCCGTGCACTTCATGTTGATAATTCCTTAGGTGGGGAGAGTTGCAATGTATAGTATTATTTACTTGCCTGTCGATAATTTTAGAGTCCCCAAAATTTTTTAGTTCTTTAATGTTTAAGTCTATGGATTTCTTTAGTCATTACACTAAATATTCATACTCGATAGTATTATTAGTGCATTCAAATTCTAGTATACAGGATTGGAAATTCTATTTCCCCTTCGGGTCAATGAGGATGCATCCTGCTCCCAACCCTTCTTGTGATTTAGACCCATCAAAGTACATGGTCCAAACTTGTGAGTGAAAATCATCAGTGTCTCCATGCTTACTAACTTCTTCCCCTCCACCTACTTTGTCTATGGTTTCCAGTAGATTTTCTTGATAGAAGAGGCTTTATTCTTCCACTACCAGTAGATTTACTTGAAAATTCATTTCGAAATTTTGAGTAAGAGGAACATTAGATGAGAGAGGGGGGAAATTATTGAAATCATAATCGCAAGAGTAGTTTCCTAGCACGGGGAAATCTGTCGACGAGGATTCATTGAAGGCTTCTAAATCAATGACAATATGTTTGAGATACCTTTACCTATCGATGATAATCATGTTTGTGTGTCCCTTTAATGAAAACCAGAGGTGAGCCCAGTCTGTGCTAAAGTATCCATTCAAATTATCGGATGAATCTCGACTAAGTAGAAGCCCATAAGCTTCTAGTATATCCACTACAATGATGTCAATCACTTGAACAAATTTTGGGTGTGTAGCCATTCTGATCATGACATCCTTGAGTTCTCCAATAACTTTTACATGAGTTCTATCTAGTTCTATAACGTGTTTATCACTTTTGAGTGAGACTGCATTTAATTTCTTGCAGATAGATAATGACATGACATTATAGGATGCTAATGAGTTAACTAAAAATTATGGAGGTTTATGTTGAAGACTTCAAACATTACAAGGAAAGGTGGGAAAAACAGATTTGCTTTTTTAACTGCAGAGCAAGCATTCACATTCAGTTTATTCTTTAGTTCTGTGGGAGCTGGGGTTTCCCCCTAGTCAGTGTTTGTTATAGGGGTTTCTACCGACTTTAAGGCTTGTAACAAAAAGTCCTTTTGTTGGGGAATTCTACACATGTCCATGAACGATACATTTGCCTTCAATATTTTTAAATATTCTACTATGTTGTAGTCTATGTTGGGTGATTCCCGTGTATGGATATTTATAGGATTTATTTGGGAGGAAAAAGGTTCTTTCAGGTGATCAACTATTTGTTTTCCTATAGAGGTTTGGACAATGGTAAGGTCATTTGAGACCGACTGACACTTACTTCAGGTTTGTACAGCCAAAACCTCAGCAGGTGCTTCTTCAACCTCAAATATATCATCGGAAGGCATTGACAAGTTAGGATCCCACAAAAACATGGTTGTTCCTTCTGACAAGTCAACTTCCTCCTGATCTGCAATATTTACTGATGAGCCGCTTGATTGTTCGGTAAAGGAAACTTTGTCTAGGAACCGATTGGCCATCAAACTCATGGCATGCACCCATTTTGGACACTCTCTTTTAGAATGTTTCTCTTGATGATACTTACAAAAAGAGTCAGATGATACATTACCCAGGTCGATGTTTAAGTTGGATGGGGGAGGCTCAATTTCTTTGAACGGTGGGTTTCTCTTAAAAAATGGTTTATAAGGCCTTTGGCCTTGGTTTCCTTCCTCTTCACTTCTTTTCATGTCTACGATTTCATTTGAAAATTTCTTTATCATCCGTTGTAGGCCTTCTATGTCTCCAATTCCCTTTTTGGGACCTTGTTCTATTTTTTTTCCCAGGGGTCTGGTCAACAAGAGTCCTCTCCTAGGTGGAGGTTGAGCTGCCTTCTTAACTAGTGAGACCTGGCCCTCTTTACATCCCTTCATTTGGAATTCAATTGTTTTGGCTTCCTCAAAATTTTCAGCTAGGGTATGTTTGGCAACCCTTTTTAAAAACATGGAAATAGAAGCAGGGAGAGCATTAGCATATACCTCAATTTGAAGCTCTTGAGTGGGTTTAGCTTCAAGTTGAAATTTTTTTAGGATAGTGATAAATCATTGATTGAAGTCTTTAACCTTTTATTTTGAACTCATGGTGGCGGCGAACAATTCAGCCATTAAATCGTCTGCAGTGGTTTCTTATGCAATTTTTTCTAAAACCTCCTTTTGAAACTTCGTCCAACTAGTTATGCACCTTACAGGAAATTTAAAATACCACGTGGAGGCTAAATTCTCAAAGGTATAGGGAAAAATACTGCATACTACGTCTTCATGCTGGAAATTCATCAGTCTAATAGCTAGTATGAACTTTTTGATATGGTATTCAGGCAATCTAGAGGTTTCAGGGTCAAACTTGGGGAGTAACTTTTCTGGATGTCGAGGGAGGTTATGTACCCATTCGGGGATTTCTAGAGAATATTTTTCCAACCAAGGTTTAATATTTTGAGGTGGGTTTCCACTTTCCTCATTATGATCATTTTTATCCTCCATGTCATCCGACTTTGAAGCTGAGTGATCTGAGTTTATCCCTTCCTTGTTAGATTCAAAATTGTCAAGCTCAAAGTAGTTACCTGTTGGTGTTTCGGGGATCAAATTAAGGGGATGCTTGATCTTGGTGAGGGAAAAATCTATCAAGTATTCTACTGTGTGAAAACAAACCTAGTCGGGGGTGTCAACCACTGGTCTACTTATTTGTTTTCTATGAGAAAGTAATAAAGCTAAGGGTAATGATCCAATTTTTTGGGCGTAAGATCCTATGATTCTTCTAAACTGGATCAACTCCTCGTGGGGAAGAGCATAACATATTTCAGGGAATAAATTTTCTTCCTCTTTCTGGGGTGAGTTACTCATTTAAGGAGTACTCAGTGTATGTGGGCTCTCTTGAGAATGACTAGCCATGCATGTGGGTTGTTTTGAATCTGTAGGCTATGAGAAATATTATATCAGAAATATTATTAGAAATCCATTCACGACCCTCCTTCTAGCGCAAATTCTGTTGAGGGGTCCTAAATCTCTTTCACTCGACAATAGGAACCATACCCACCTAGAAGGCCCAATTAGACTGTGTAGCATTTTATGGTGGAACGGTTCCTCAGATATTTAGATATGTCCAATTTGTTGATGGCATTTACGTAGTGATTGACAGGATATCTTCTTATGAAATTTCCTCCTTCAGTTCAAACATTCTTTTTTTGTCTTTTCTTTTAATAGATGGGTCTAATAAAAAGATGTTTGCTAGTATAAACTAGCTGGTAAAGGGGGTTCTTAACTAATGAAGAAGCTTGATCTTGGGATAATCCTTGTGCTCAAGCATGCAGACAAAGATATTCACACCTATGACAAGCCTAGTACTAATACATTAACTTGTTGGTATTCCAATTATTGACTAAGATACAATTATAGAAAGAAAACACTCATGCAATTAGATGATGGCAAGAAAAATAGTTTCCTTAGCTCTAGCATTAATCACACATTAACACAACAATATTCTTTCATCATTAGAGACAAGAACTACAAAAAAGATTGAAACAACTAACTTATCAATAGATTCAGAAACTCTTGCTCGTTACAACGTCCATTAATGAAATAAGTTTGGAAGTAATTCCTCCTCAATACAATCACACAACACCTTTGATGAAAAACAAAAATTTGTCTCCAGTACTAAACATGACTTCTCAATTAAGGTACTTCATAAATAGTTCTTTACAATTCCAAAAATGAGGGTCTTTCCCAAAACCATCCACCCTTGCTAAAAATTTAATCCTCTTATTTATAATGAATATTTAACTAAAAATAGCTATTACAAGTGCAAGCTAAGTAAAACAAAATATTGCCACATGGCACTTTCAACTCTCTATTGTCTAAGAATCATCAAATATTTTTATTGAAGTGGATGACTCTTTTCATATTCCAACCATTTGAAGAAGATTTCCTCGCATGTGTTTGCATATGGGAACCTGTGCTGGTCCATTAGGGCTAAAAGAATTTCTTTCACTTCTACTACCCATTCTTTGTACTTGATTATTTTAACACTCAACCTCTGCAGAATTGCTCGATCTCTCATAAGATGCTCCATGAACTATTTTACTTGACCTGGCGCCATGCTTGCCACTTTTTCTATCTCTATTGTCCACACCAAGTCTTTTTATGGATGTTGCTTGACTATGTCATGTAGCTAGAAAAGGTCTTCAGGTGAGCCAAATTATGGGATGTCGATGCCTTTCATATCTCAATTAATATTGTCCCATCTCTTTTCGCACTCTGTCCACTTCTCGTGAATCTCCTATTGAGGTTCCTAGGCCATTTTTACCCAGTATTTGGTTGCTTTCCTGATCTGGTTGATGTTGTTATCCCTTAGAGCCTGAATACCATGCTCTGTGACATCTCAACCCTTTTAAACTATGTTGATGTAATTGATCCTTTCCACTGCTTGGTGAAATTTTTCATACCACCTTTCCATGTCCTTGTAGGTTGCTAGTGCCATAAGGGTGTCTTCTTGGAAATCGGCTATAACTGTCATGAAAAGGTGTCATTCATTTGTGAATTTGGCTTAAGAATCTTGGAATTCACTTTTCAAAAACACTGTGGCTTGTGTGGAGTCCTTATAGAATTTTTCCAAATGGCGCAGAAGCTCCAACTCCTTAAGTGCAACAACCAACTGTTTTTCATCCCTCCTTTCTCTATTCAATGTGGCATCCATGATGGCCATGTTTTCTCTGATAATCTCAGACATCTATGTGCGTTTTGTGCTGAGCAAATTCTCCTCTGTAGTGATTAGAATCGAGTTATCCAATGTAAGACTCCTCTTCTTAGTGTCCTTCTTCATGATGTCTTTTCTCTTCCTGTCATAGCTGATCACTTGTATGTCAGTGACCTTATCGTCAGGTTCGTGGATTTTTTTTTTTCCCCAGGTTAGAATATTTCCCAGGCTCCCAGCTATGTGTATCTGTTCTAGGATGGGTTCCTGAACTTCTTCCATATATCCTGATGGCTTGACCTTCATATGTTTCTCATCGACTGGTGAGGTATATTCCAAAACTAAAGAACCAAGGGTAAGTTCGATACTTACTTGGTAATTGGTTTTCGAAGTGTCGATTTCTTGTTTTGCAATTTCCTCTTTCTGGCCACCCTATCCTAGTTCATACCTTGATATTTCTATTGGAGTTCATGGAAATCTTAGTAGCTCAGTTTGCAAGACACTTTCAACCTCATGGTTTCTCTATGAACGGTTTTGAATTGAAGCATCGGGACCTGGGGTAGATTCTCTCTTAGGTTCCTTTTCCTCTGTAATATGCACTGGAGTCACCAGGGAAACCTTCAAACTCTTATGATCATCATAGATTGTTATTAATTCAAACAATGGGTTTTGTACACTTGTCCTACCTGGTGTCTTTTCTATCTCAAGATGAGTTAAAATTTCCCCTGGTGATCTGATCTGTGGTGGTGGAACTTCAAGGTTTTCTGGCCCGGTGATTTCTTCAATTTGTATTAGCTCTAAGCCACTTGGCTCTCATCTACTTTCGATTGGGTCATCAATGGGAATCCTAGACATCTATAGAATATCAGGGTCATTCTACAACTGATCAATGATTCTATGCACCCCTTCTAGCAAGAGCAATCCTCTTCTTTGTGCCTATGTAGTCTTTGCCGCTTTGATTTCTTCCCTAACTCTGAGGGCCTCTTGAGTCGACTAATCTATTATCTCCACCTATTCATCCATGCTCATAGCCTTGAAATTGGTCATGTTCAAGCTGGATATCCTCAGTACTACCTCCTCCCAGTCTTGATCACACTCTATGAAAATTTCATCCTCAAATTTATCATGCGTTTATGGCCAACATGATGATACCTATGAACAAGGTTGGGGGACCATGCCTTTAGGTTCGTGCTTTAGGAATCAACCTTTAGGGAACCTGAATTCAAGTTGGTTCAACCCTTATTGTTTGGATTGAGCAGTGTCCTTTACCAAATAAAACCCCACATGGAAACCATAGGGTATGAAATCCCTCTTCTTGTCCTTGACTAGCATGGTGTTATAGCCCTGCAGTATAGTTTGATAGAATATTTCTCCCACAATGATCTAGTTTGGGACTTGAGAAGGGAGTATATGCAGTTCTCTGGTGGCCCTGGACACCCTAATATAGGTTTTGTATTCATATAAACACCAGTGTCCTACCTTCGCTACCATTTTATTGGCTGGTGAGGATAGTGTTGGGCAATCCTTTTTAAATATAATAAATGAATACGGGTGATGAATTCATCGCAAATGAGTGCGTAGGATTTTTTTTACCTATTCTCCCAAAGTATGCTGAAATAAATGTGAACAGGGTTCTCCACAACATGCCATCTTAAATTCATGTCGGCGAAGACATTTCTCACATAGATTACATCGAGTAGGTACGAGGCCATGTGGAAAGCGAGTGCTTCCCCTTCTTTTGGTGTCTGATCCTGTTGTACACACATGCTCAATTGTTTGGAAATTATTTCTCCTCAGTTGAAGCTACTTCTGTAGATCACCACTATGTATTCCAAGGGCATCCATTCTTCCAAATACTTGGAGCAGTCCTTCTCTCCACACAGTCAGTAGATGAGATCCATCAAGTATATGTATGGATCCCTCAGGTTAAGTTTCCCATACCATCCATTGCTTCGGTTTGTAAACTTTTTTTCCTCCTTCCACCATGTGTTACACATGATTTTAGTCACTCTGGTGATGTCTCTACAAGTGATGTATTCAAGCTCCCACAAGGACTTTTTGCCTGAGAAAAGTGACTGCTGTCTTCTTACAAAAAACACATTTTTAAGATGAGTTCGCAGGCTGCCTATGTTACAGGGTGCAAAAATACCTCATTCTCGCAGGCCACCCACACTTAGGGTGAGAACTATTCGTAGTCTGCTCTATAAGTACGGTGTGAACATGCTTTTAATCTTGAAGAAGAGAAGAGGTCACGAAGGTTCTAGAAGAGAATCTTCTAGAAAATGAGTTGGCATTCGCATGGTTGGAATCCTACTAACTTCTCAGATTTGGTGGGATCATCCTCATCCATGTAACCATCCCTCATTCTCCTATATATTGATAGGTTTCTCATGGAAAGGGTTAAGCAAGATTGAATGAATAATTGGTGAAAGAATTGTGTGAAGGAATCTGCTTGGACAGAATCTTGAAGACTCTATTTGGTCTATCAAGTTGTATTGGATCTTCTTCATGCAAATACAGAGCAATTGTGTGTGTTAGAACCAAGGGTCACTGAAAGAAAGCTTGTGACATAAAGGCGATCCAGTTGTATCTTCTACTTTCATTTAATATAATACAACGACATGTCCCTTTCCCATAAAATCACACTTATTTTATTGCATAACTCCTTGATCATATGCATAGGTTGACATTGAATATACTTTTCTATCTTCACTTGGGTTGGTTTGTGTTGTCTTGGACCTAATTTCACAAGAGCACCAGAGCGAAGAAGGAAAAATAGAGACCTAAGGAAGCGATATAAAGGTATGTCACTCATTCCTTCTTAGTAGTAGATTCAATGATTGCAACTTAGGGAAAGAGTCGTGTCCTATCCTGTTTTGTTCTTGATCCAGATGGATCTAGGGAGATCTGTTACTGTCCGCACCTACCGATTTATCCAATAACAAAATTGGCGACTCCACTGGGGATACAACCCATTTTGGTGGTTTTTCTTGGTCATTTTTTCTTGACCTACCCTTTTTCATTCCCAATCAATCTCTGAGTCTTGAGGATATCCTCACAGACTCCCTGGATCCAGAAGTTCCCTCAAAAGTTCTGTCTTTTTTCCAAAATTTGCGTGATTACAGACCTTCTTGCACTACACCTTTCTATAGCCTACGAGAATAACTAAGGTTTTCACCCCAGTGTTCAGTTCAGTGCAAACTTCTCACATCCTTTCTTTGTCTAGCCTGTGAGAATCCTTAATTCTCGCACTGTACTCCACTGTCAGACTGCGAACTCACTTATGAAAATTTTGGATTAAGTCTTTTGTGTCTTTAGATGCCCAGATTGGTTGGTGTGTCTGGAAATAAATTCTTTGGCCAGTGATTGAATGTTTCTTGACTTCAAATCTCATGAATGATTAGTTTCTAGAAATCGAAATCTCTTCTTGTTCTTTTTTCTCAATTTTTACCTCTTGACCTTTTCGTAACAAGGGTACAATGTTTGATTCTGAAATCCGAGTGCTTGTTTGGTAGGGAGCCTTTGATTGGATTAAAAGTTGATATTAATTGTCCTTTTCAGTTGCTTGTTACTTGGAAAATTGTTACCCATGTGCATTTGAATAGATTGGTCTTGTCAGTTTGTTATTTTTGTCTTCATTGAAAGATCGATTTGGGTGTTTGTTGTGTATTTCTTTTCTGTTGGTTTCTTACCTTTTCTTAGTTCCATCCTTGTTGCTTGGTTTCTAATAAAAATTAAAGACAATTTCTTTTTTGAAGCAACTTTTTATTCGAAAATATTGGCATTCAAGTATTGAAAGAGAACGAATAAGAAATTTTCATTGTTCATGTTTGTTTGATATTACATTTCAAAGAAGATCATACATCGTAGTGCACATTGTTCCATAAAACTCCTCTTTCCCTCCTATAAATAGGATTCATCGAACAAAAATTTGTATCATTCATTCCTATTTATGCATTGTTGGGTTAGAGTCTCACACAACATCAATTTCATTTCCATCTCCTTTTGAGTAACAACAACCTTTAATAATATTGCGCAATTTTAAAATTCAACTAGTAACTTTTTCTAGGGCTCTTTTACACCAACATTAGCTAGGATAGAGCTTTGGAATAGGTAGTGAAAGACAATTTGTTAAGCCCTAATATTGGCTCATTACCCATTAATTGGGGCATATTATATTAGTGATGTTATTTTATTTATGTCGGCTTTAGGCCATTAGTTGTAATTATACCTCCTAGTCTCCTATATATACCAAGGAGACATTTTCATTTTGAATCATCTTGTACTTGAACATTTAAGTGGGGTAAAAGGAGGTTTCCCCCTCAAAGAGGCTTATTATATGAAATTATCTCTTTTTCAAGGTGTTGAATACTTTTTCTGAGGATTTTCTATGCTATATTGATATTTGGTTCTTAACATATGGTATCAGAGCTCAAGGTCTTGGGGTTTCACTGCTACATCTGAGACACCTTGGAATTTTCACTATAAATTTTTGTCTACAATGTTTCAAAAGGAACTACTTGGAGGATATTTAGTAGACGGATTAAGGTACGTTGGGTTAAAAATTTATCTCCCGAGGCCTTATGCGTTCAAAGATACAGACTGTACAAGATAGGGTTCTGGAATCATCCTGAACTGAGTCATTGTGGAATTTTCGCTATAAACAATTTTCTGTAACGTTTCAGACCCTAAAATCAGGAGGCTATTTACATAATTTAGTAAGGTAGTTGTGGTAAAATGTTTAGCTTCTAGGTCATATTAAATTTGTAGATACACCCTGTGTAAGATAGGGTATTTGACTAGTCCTATTGACTAGTCTCAAGAAGGTGTTCCTGGTAAAATAATCATAACTTCTTCGTAGAGTATCCAAATTGAGTGGGACTAGTTTCATTGGATCCTATATAGTATTTAGTATATCCGGTGTGAGTTTTAGAAATTATATCAATTAGTTTGTGCGGGGAACGCTATACAAGTGAGATCTCCTTGAAAGACCAAAAATCGACAAGTTGTGGGGAAATTACCATAATTTACACTTGGCACATCCAATTTTGATCAGACCTGTGGCATTGCAGAGAAGAAATATTAGAGAGATACATAAAAGAAATTTTCATACCCAGAAGGGCCGAAACTTGGGATATACAACAAAAGAAATATTGTCTAGCAGAACCAACTCAAAATCAAGGTTCAAAAGTGATACTTGGCCAACATGCCACCAAAAAAGGGAGCTTCTACACAAAATAAGCCTCCAGAAAATCCTACTTGGACTCTTGATGAAGGTGAAGAAATGCGTAGGGACATGAATGATTTACAAAAGAAGATAGCAACAAAAGATGAACTACAAGAGATGATGGAGGGTTTAAAAGGGGAGATCATGGAAGTATTGAAAAATTTCCTAACACAGAAGACACTTGAAAGTAAAAATGCATCCCATGAAATTCATGATGAGGACACAAGGAAGGTGAATCAAGAATGGAGAAACTCCAACTTTGGTTTGAATACCAACCAT
>JASDQU010033019.1:0-17457 GCA_032191745.1 Picea mariana | reverse complement strand
ATTAATAATTGAGGTAAATGTCTGTCTTCTATACGCAAACAATTATAAAATCATTAATACACTTATGCATTTATCTTTGGCTATTGTAAAAGAGATTTGAATCACAAAATAGAAATCAAACTTCGAATTAATACAATTACAGAACGAGACAGTAGCTCCTTCAGACTGGGTCCTCGGTCTTTATAAGTACTGCTATGAGAAACTCAGAATGCAGAAATGGTAGAAACGCTCAAAACTTTTATTGATTCCATAGCTGGTGAAACATTTACAAAAACTGCTTGCGTAGAGCAATTCTGAATTCTGAATACTTGAATGTGATTTTTCCTATCCTTTTTTTGGATCTATTACCCTCTTATATACTACAATAATATGGGTAAATCAATCTATCTTGGGGATCGAAATATCCTCAGGATTGCTTTACTATTATAAAGTTACAATGTAGAAAATAGATTATCTTCAAAACTACTTTGCGCCTAAAATGTCTTCAACCTCCAATAGCTTGCGCATAGCCAAGATCTCTTTGGTTATCTTTGACAGTTATTTATCCAATTCTACAACAAAATCAAACCATTCCAATCATAATTTAGAATATATTTAATAAAAATTCAATAACAACTTTAAGAGACATATTAATCATGTTCTTTCCTATTTATCCCTAACTATCTGAAGAGTCAATCAAAATTATATCATGAACTGTGGAAAAAGGAAGATATTTATACCTTTTTCATAACCCAACAATTATTCAGCACAAAATTCCATTGAAGGTAGGATCTAAACCATTCAGACATAAATTAAGACAGGTAAATCCTATCATATTCCCAGTCATTGAAAAAGAGCTTCAAAAGATATTGGATGCAAAGATTATAGTTCATTTGAGATATTCTTCTTTAGGTTGCAAATTTAGTACCTATTAGGAAAAAGAATGGTGAAATTAGAATTTGTGTTAATTTTAGAAACCTCAATAAGTCTTCATTAAAAGATAATTATCCTTTGCCTAAAATGCATCATGTTTTGCAGAAATTAGTTGGTTCTAATCGAATTTCAATTATTGATGGGTTTTGAGGTTATAATCAGATTTTTGTGCATGAGAAAGACAAAGAGATGAATTATTTTACTACACCATGGGGTGCATTCATGTATGAAAAAATTCCCTTTGGGCTAATGACTGCATGAGTGACATTTCAGCGAGCAATGGACATAGCATTTGTGATGCAGGAGCATCACCAACAAAGCACAAGCGTGGAAGACAGCTGGGTGCACTAGCGCATGTTTTGAACCATTTTGAATTTCAAAAGATCAATGTATTAATGTAGTTTCTAATAGAACGTTTTGAGTTATGATCATATTTAATGATTGGAGGCTAAGCCATCTCATAAGATCGAGAGGGAATGTATTTTTCTTTAAATGAATCGGATCACATTACATATTTGGAGCTTGCGCCCTTATCTGTCTGACTCAATATTTATTGTAATAAGTGTTAAGTAGTTGATAGCATTCAATTCCATTAATGCGGCATAGAATAGTTGGAGGGAAGAAATTGAGAGAGTCAATTTGTATAAATCATTTTAATATTACCCAGTAGTTGTTGTTGATAGTGGCTAATAGTAGTGGTTGATAGTTGAGGATAGTTTTTGTCAAATGTTTCGAATGAATCTAGTGTGTAGATTTCCATTATAAGCCAAGAGCTGGAGATACAGAGAAATGTTGTATGAACATATGTAAGTCTCATTTGAATGAATATAACAGAGGAACATTGTCCCAAATGTGTGTGTTGTTGTGTATCTATCTGAATGAATGGTAGAGTTTCTGTTATTTCTCAATTCTCTATTATTTATGTTCTAAATCTATGACTGCATTTGCTTTGTTGAATGTATGATTAATTTTGAGGAGTAGATAAGTTTCAATCAGTTCTCTTTATTGAGCGAGTGCAAGGAGTTCATAGTGTGCGCAAGGAGTGCGTGACCGAGTCTGTTTCGACTCGAAAGCTCAGAAGAGATAGTGAAACTTATATGTATGCAAGGAGTGCATTGACATCTGCAAGGAGTGTGTGACAGAGGTTTAAGACTCGAAATCCCAGGAAGGATAACGTGATTTTATTCACAAGAGATAGAAGCAGTTGGAGAACAATCACAAGGAGTGCGAAGTCATCCACAAAAGTTGAGGTGTGGAGAGAAATCTATTGCAAGTTGTGCACAGGTTGATATTTTGACCAAGTGTTGAGGAGATTGTTCAGAGGAACAAAGGAGAACAAGATAAGTTAAGCTCAAGAGGGAGAGTGGAGGAAATATTCAAGGAAAGGAGTCCTTGGATTTCTCATCAAAACTAGTGGGAAAGATTCATTCTAGAGAAGGCGAACAGTTCTAGACCGTTAGATTTGGGAAAGTGAGGAGGAGGATAACCGTGAAGTATTTTGGTACTTTGGATTTTTGAAATTTTGAATACTTTATGACAACATAGTCGTGAATCTATGAATCGCAATCCGATCTTGACCGTTGGTCGCAGAGGTGTACGCAGAAATGGGATCCAAGAGTTTGTAAATCATATGATCGGAGAGTTACGGGTGAGAGATTTAAACTTTGTGAGGTCGTGAAATCCAAACCATTGTGGGGGGCGACAAATATGAGGAGACACGTGGTGTGATTTTGGAGACTCGAATTGATGGCTTCGGGAAGGAGTGAAGGAAAGATTAGGGATATCCCTGAAGTTCGAACCACGAAGAGTAAGGCTCATGGTCATAGCCATGGTAATTTGCGGGAGAGACCTGTATGTGTGGGTTAAGCGTTTTGGGTTCCCGTAAGGACCCACGGAGTCGCTCCGACTCAGCATTTCGATGATCCAAGACCGGGAGGTCAAGAAACCCTTTTGGAGGGAAGGGGGTTTGCGCCAGAGTGGTATCAGATAAATTAAAGAATTGACTTATGTAGAATAGAAGGGAGTAAGATCATATCGAGGAGAGGTATCAGAAGCATCAACACAATGTTGCCTAGAAGACGTGTTGATCCACCTGTAGCCAACAGAGCTATGGAAATGGAGATGAGAGAACTACGTGAAAGGCTAGATGTCATGGAGACAACATAAAGGAGAGCACCAGATGTTGGAGATGTCAGTGAGGCATAAAATGAAGAAGTAGAAGTTGAAGAAGTTGTAGATGAGGATGCTGCAGAAGAATGCTTGATGAGAGTGGTTGTCAAATTGGGTGCCAGAGCAAATATTTACATCCCTATGTATGAAAGAAAATTTAGATATTGAATAATTACTTGACTAGATATGAGAAATGGAAAAATATTTAGACTATGAGGATGTCAAAGAAGAGAAAAAGGTAAGACACGTTGTAACTAGGTTGAAAGGACATGCAACACGGTGCTCAGACGAATTGGAAGCTGACAGGAGAAGAAAAGGCAAACCAAAGATCAAGAATTGGGATCGAATGGTAGCCAAATTAAAGGTGAAATTCATGCCCAAATATTACCAGATAAGTTTGTTCAGAAGGATGCAGAACCTGATACAAAGAGGGATGATTGTGAAGGAGTACACATAGGAGTTCTACAAATTAAACATTAGAGCTAGACAGAGAGAGAGAGAGAGACGAATATAATTTTTCTAGATATATTAATCGCCCAAGGTATGATATTTAGGATGAAATCAGTATGGTGACAGTCAGGACTGTAGAGGAAACATATAAAATTGTGTTGAAGGAAGAAGAGAAGTTGGCCAGGAAACAGAGTCAACAGAAAAAAGGTCAAAGTTTGAACAAAGGAAAAGGAGTTACCCAAGAGAAAACAAAGAAGCCCAAGGATGAGGTGGAGAAACCACATAGTCACTCTAAGAGAGGAGGAAGTTATCAAGGAGGGCAGAGTGGTGGTAGAAGTTATTTTCCCAGAGGAAGAGGAAGAAGCAGAAGAGGAGAAGTGAGATGTTATGCTTGTGGTAAGATAGGACATAAGTCTTGGGATTTCCCCAAGAGAAAGAAGGGAGGAGAAGTTCACATATCAGAAGCGCAGAAGTGAGATGCTGAGGCGGAAGGTGCAGAGGATGGAAGATCCTTGATGATGAAGAAAATTATTTTGAAGAAAGAACCAGAGGTTGAGAAATGAGTGCAAAGGAACAATTTGTTTAGGATAGCTTGCAAAACAAAGGACAAGGTTTGCAAGGTGATAACTGATAGTGGGAGCACTAACAACTTAGTATCCATGGAGATGGTAGAGAAGCTAGAGTTGGAGACGACTGCACATCTGATGTCGTATAAAGTCTCATGGTTGCAGAAAGGTCATCAGGTAACAGTCACTCAACAATGCCTGGTTAATTTCAAAATTACAGGATATAGTGATGAGATTCTATGTGATGTGATTCCTATGGATGTCTATCATGTTTTGCTGGGAAGACCATGGCAATATGACATGAATGTTATTCATGATGGGAGGAGAAATACATACACCTTGGATAAGAATGGTAGGACACACATGTTTTTGTCGATTGAGGAAAAGAAGGTGAAAGATGCAGCCAGCACAAGCATACTTCTCATGAGCAAAAAGGAGCTCTTGGATAAGGTAAAGAAGGACCAGGAGATGCAGTTTGTTGTAGTGAGGAAACCGAGAGTTATCCTTACCATTACTTCACTAGAATATTTTCCTTAGGAAGTTCAGGAACTACTCAAGAATTTTGTTGATATTGTTGTAGATGAGTTGCCAAACTCATTCCCACCTATCAGAAGCATCAATCATCACATTTACTTGATACCAAAAGCAATCCTATCGAATAAAGTAGCGTATAGATTGATGCCTCAAGATAATGAGGAGGTGAAAATATAGGTTTAGGATCTGTTAAACAAAGGATTGGTAAGAGAAATCTTGAGTCCATGTGCAGTACCAACTATATTGAGCCCGAAGAAGGATGGAGGATGGAGAATGTGTACGGACTCAAGGGCCATAAATAAGATCACCATCAGATACAGATTTCCATTACCAAGGATGGACGACCTGATGGATTTCTTGAGTGGGGCGAACTATTTTTCAAAAATAGCTTTGAAAAGTGGATATCACTAGATAAGGATGAGAGAAGGTGATGAGTGGAAAACAACATTCAACACGAATGAGGGGTTATATGAATGGCATGTTATTCCATTTGGCTTAACAAATTCCCTGAGAACTTTTATGAGACTAATGAATGAGGTGTTAAAGGATTTCATTGGTAAGTTCATGATTGTATATCTAGATGATATGCTGGTGTTTAGTAAGACTAAGGAGGAACACTTGAGACATTTAACATTGGTGATGAGGAGGCTGCAGCAAGAGAAGTTGTTGATTAATCTAAATAATTCCTCTTTCATGAAAATAGAGCTCATATATTTGGGTTTTGGTATTTCTTCAAATGAGTTAAATATGGATCCCGAAAAGGTGAGAGAAATCAGAGAATGGCCGTCACCGCAGAATATTTTTGAGGTAACAAGCTTCCATGGATTAGTAATTTTTTACTGGAAGTTCATCAGGAATTTTAGTGGGATTAGTGCACAAATGATGGATATAATGAAGAAAAGACACAAGTCTTTCAAATGGACAGAGGAGGCTGAGAGGAGCTTTAACATATTGAAGGAGAAGATAACTGAGCAATCTATTCTGGTTCCACCAGATTTCAGAAAGAGATTTCAGTTGAGATGCGATGCAAGTGGAGTTGCAATCGGAATGGTCTTAAGTCAAGACAACATACTTGTTGCATACTTCAGTGAGAATATGAATGAATCTAAGAAGAAGTACTCCACATACTACAAGGAGTTCTATGCCATAATTCAAGCATTGAAGAAATGGAGGCACTATCTCGTACCAAAAGAGTTTGTTTTGTATAGTGATAATCACACTTTACAATTCATAACCAGACAGGAGAAATTAAACCAAAAACATACCAAGTGGATAGAGTTTATGCAAAAATTCACCTTTTTCATTAAACATATTTCTGGGAATGCTAACAAGGTTGTTGATGCATTGAGCATGATCATTTTGATTCTGCAGGAATTTCAAATCAAGACCTTGGGGTTTGACCACCTTAAGGAAATGTACCATAGTGATCCAAATTTTGGAGAAGCATATGAAGCATGTGTGAATCCTGTGCTTAGAGACAGAAGCCAATGCGATGAATACCTGATTCAGGATTGGTTGTTGTTCAAAGGATGTTGGTTGTGCACATCGAGATGCTCTATGAGGGAGAATTTGCTGAAGGAAAAACATAGCGGAAGTCTAGTTGGACACTTCGGACATGAAAAAACATTTGCTCAATTGAATGGTTCATATTATTGGCTAGGAATGAGGGTGGAGGCGATTAAATTTGTGAATAATTGCAAGATTTGTCAGTATGCCAAGGGGAAGAAACAAAACACTGGGTTATATCAACCATTGCCTATTCCAGAGAGTCCTTGGGATGCAATAAGCATGGATTTTGTGATGGGATTGCCAAGGACACAAAGAGGAAGTGATTCCATATTTGTGGTGGTGGACATATTTTTGAATATGGCACACTTTATCCCATGCCATAAGACCAGTGATGCAATGCACGTTGCGAATTTGTTTTTCAAAGAGATTGTGAGACTCCATGGATTGCAAAGGAGTATAGTTTCGGACAGGGATACCAAACTTGTTGCTCATTTTTGGAGGACGTTGTGGAAAAATTTGGGGACAAAACTATCTTTTATTTCTACATATCATCCACAGATAGATGGATAGACCGAAGTGGTGAATAGAAGATTAGGATATTTGTTGATGAGTTTGGTCACTGAACACCATAGTCAGTGGGATCAGATTCTGGCACATGTCGAGTTTGTGTATAATAACTCAATGAATAGAAGCACTGGTAAAATCCCATTTCAAATCGTGTATGGGATGAATTCAAGAGGAGAGTCAGAATTAAGAGATCTAAAGAAGAGAGAGTTTATAAGCGCAGGAGCCAAAGATTTCACTACAGAGATGCAGGAACTTCACAACCAGATCAAGGAGTAGTTGAAGAAAAGAAGTAGCGAATACAAGCGCAGAGTGGATCAACACAGGAGGAAGCTTGAATTTGAGGTCGGATATCAAGTTATAGCATATATGAGGAAGGAGATATTCTTGAGGGGAACATACAACAAATTGAAATTGAAGAAAATAGGACCATGTAAAATCTTGAGGAGATTTGGTGAGAATGCTTATGAATTAGAGTTGTTGGAAGATGTGGGTATATCACCCATATTCAACATTTTAGACTTGTATCCTTACAGGGAGGATGGAGCTAAAATATATGAAGAGAAAAGGAAGATCTAGTGGGAGAAGCAAATGATTGTAGCAGAGAAGCGGCAGATGGAAAAGATCATGGATCAACGCATTGGTAAGAATACCAAAGGAAGATGTATTTTCAATACTTGGTAAAGTGGAAAGGATGACCAACATAATATTCCATTTTAGTTAGTGAAATAGAGATACAGAAGCATGGAAGATTCATGTAGGAGCTCATGGACAAGATTCCTTGATTTTTTCAGCCAAGGGTATATGATGGAGGAGCATCGCCAACAAAGCACAAGCGTGGAAGACAACTAGGCGCACTAGCGCATATTTTGAACCATTTTGAATTTCAAAAGATAAATGTATTAATGTAGTTTATGAAATTTTTTTTTGAGTTATGATCATCTTTAATGATTGGAGGCTGAGCCATCTCATAAGATTGAGGAAGAATGCATTTTTCTTTAAATGAATCAGATAGAAGTACAGATTTGGAGCCTGTGCCCTTATCTATCTGACTCAATATTTATTGTAATAAGTGTTAAGTAGTTGATAGCATTCAATTCCATTAATGCAACATAGAATAGTTGGAGGGAAGAACTTGAGAGATTCCCTTTGTATAAAGAATTGTAATATTGCCCAATAGTTGTTGTTGATAGTGGCTGATAGTAGTGGTTTATAGTTGAGGATAGTTGTTGTCGAATGTTGATAGTTGTTGTCGAATGTTGCGGTTGAATCTAGTGTGTAGATTTCCATTGTAAGCCAAGAGCTAGAGATACAGAGAAATGTTGTATGAACATATGTAAGTATCATTTGAATGAATATAACAGAGGAACATTATCCCAAATGTGTGTGTTGTTGTGTATCTATCTGAATGAATGGTAGAGTTTCTATTATTTCTCAATTCTCTGTTATTTTTGTTCTTGAATTTATGACTGAATTTTATTTGTTGAATGCATGAGTCATTGTGAGGAGTAGATAAGTTTCAATCAGTTCTCTTTATTGAGCGATTGCAAGGTGTGCATAGTGTCCGCAAGGAGTGTGTGACCGAGTCTGTTTCAACTCGAAAGCTCAGAAGAGATAGAGAAACTTATATGTATGCAAGGAGTGCGTAACATAGGTTTCAGACTTGAAATCTTGGGAGGGATAACATGATTTTAGTCACGAGAGATAGAAGCAGTTGGAGAACAATCGCAAGGAGTGCGAAGTCATCCACATAAGTTGAGGTGTGGAGAGAAATATGTTGCAAGGTGTGCATAGATTGAGATTTTGACTAAGTGTCTAAGAGATTGTTCATAGGAACAAAGGAGAACTAGATAAGTTAATGTCAGAAGGGAGAGCGGTGGAAATATTCAAGGAAAGGAGTCCTTGGATTTATCATCAAAACCAGTGGGAAAGATTCGTTCTAGAGGAGGTGAACATTTCTAGACCATTAGATCTGGGAAAGCGAGGAGGAGGATAACCGTGAAGTATTTTGGTACATCGGAGTTCGAAAATTTTGAAGACTTGACGAAAACAGAGTCACAAAGCTGGGAATCACAATTCAATCCCTGCCGTTGGTCACAAAGGAGCACGCAGAAATGAGATCCAAGAGTTCGAAAACCGAAAGATTAGAGAGTTGTGGGTGAGAGATTTATACTTAGTGAGTTCGTGAAGTTCAAACCATTATGGGGTTCGACAAATATGAGGATACGTGTGGCGTGAGTTCGGAGAATTGGAACTAAGCTTTTCTAGAAGGAGTGAAGGAAAGATTTGAGATATCGCCAAAGTCTGAACCGCGAAGAGTAAGGCTCATGGTCATAGCCGTGGTCATTTGAGGGAGAGACCTGTGTGTGTGGGTTAATCATTTTGGGTTCTTGTAGGGACCCAAGGATTCACTCTGACTCAACATTTCAGTGATCCAAGACCCTTTTGAAGGGAAGGGGTTTTGTGCCAATTTGTGCGAGAAAGGGACAAATTTGTTATGATATATTTAGATGATCTTACTATTTTTTTATAAATCACAAGAAGACCATTTAAAAAATCTTAAGAAAACTTTAATTAAATGTAAAAAATATGGTTTATCACTAAATCCTAAAAAGTATGATTTTTCTATGCGAGATGGAAAGTTACTCATCCATATTGTATCAAATGACAGAGGCAAAATTGATCCTCAATGTGTGGAAGCAATCCAAGTTATCAGTTTACCAAGGAACAAGAAAGAGATAGAGTCCTTCCTTGGAAAAAATAACTTTTTAAGAAGATTCATACCTAATTTTGTTGATGTGTTCAAATATTTAACTGATATGCTTAAAAAGGATAGTGAGGTTAAGTGGTCCACAGAAGCTAGATACTCATTTGATCAAATCAAGAAAACTCTGGGATAAGCACCAGTGTTGGAAAGTGGAGTTTCTTATTTTTTCCTTTACATATAATAGTACTATTGTTGATGTCCTATTACAAAGGAATGGAAAACAACAAGAACAACCAATTGCATTTTTCAGTAAAATTTTGAGGGATTTAGAGTTGAAATACAACATAATGGAAAAACAAGCTTATGCATTGTGTTAGTGTCCTATAATTTGCTTAAGGGTCAAAGTATGAATCGAGTGCTTCACATATATTAGGATGTTGAATAAAATGGTGTTTGAAAGGGTAATGAAGTGGTCCTAGGGTCATGGTTTGGAATATTCAAATGGATATTTACAACCTATTTTTCAGATTTAAACATTTAATGATTTCTTGTTTTATTCATTATCTTTGGGCACGGATCCCGAGATCCTAGAGAGGAATTTTCAAAAAATGAAAGAGGTTTTTCTCAAAAATGGGTTTAGATACATAAACCTCTTTCAGTTGTGTAACAACTATCACTATTCGAGAGATATGATGTTATATTTGACCCATATTTTCCTGAAAATTGATTCTTATTTCCTAGCAAGCAGTTCTAAACATGTTGCTATAATTTTGTAACCATATCCAACTTTGGGAAGTAGTTGAGATCGACCTCCTTAAGTTGGGGAATATTCTTTTCTATATATATTTTTAATTTTGATTTCCTAAAGGGGGTTAGCATAAGCATAGAGGAGATTTCTTTTGATCATTTTGTAATCTCTCTAAATTATAATGGACTATTGGTCAAAAGTCCAGAGTTACTCTTACCAGAGATTCTTGTGATGGTGTTTTTGAAGTGTGTCCCTCTATATGTGTATGTAAATATTATCTTATTTTTCATTTAAATGTGTGTTTTTCAATGTTTGATTGGAAATTACATGATCAAAATTCATCCCTGTTTGATGCTTTAATTCATAGCAATTAAACATTCCATAAATTTCCTCTAAAGTTGCATTAAGAATTTGTCCTTTGTTATATGCTCTTAGTGTAATGGGTTGTTGAATTCCGTTTTATACTACCATGTTGCTACAATATTATTGACCGATAAAACATCATCTACCTTGCCTATGTTTCCTTGATAACTCTACTACCAGCCACTGATAGTTCCCTTTGTAGTAAATTCGACTCCATGCAGCCCAATGGTTTATTTTTCAGCTCTGCCATCCACCACGTCTTAAAACCTTACTTATATTTCAGATCTAGCCACTAAGCCTAATTTACATTGAGAGAGCCCTCTCTGTTTTGGAAAGGCCAGATCCCAAGACCAAAGTGGTATGTGGTTACCTCTGTGGTTTCCCTTCCATAGCCAAGGGAAATTACGAAGTGATAACATTTTGGAATCATTGTTGGGGAGAGAAAGTGAAATTTTCCCTGGGATAAACAACAAAGTTCAGATCAGAGTACTAATGGTGAACAATAGTCAGAAAGGTTGTACATCATTCACATAGCAACTCCATTTTCAAGAATCTAGAGTTCAGAATTTTCATGGTGACTCCACTGTCCAAAGACTCATTAGCCTAAAGACTTTTTCAACAACTCCACTACTTCAATATGGATCACTTATCTGCAAGGTATGCTCCAATGAATCTCTCTCACATTCCTGGTTTTCCAAATCAAATGCCTTGCATAGATTGATAGACTTATTTGCCAAAATTCAAAGACACAGATGGTGACGATGTTGCTCTTCATTTGGTTAAATTTCACATGCATGTGCGTAGGATGAGGGTTCAATTTCATAAAGACTACTTGATGAAGATTTTTATGGTTACTTTGGAGGGAAAAGTGAGATCTTGGTATGAAGGTTTGCTACCTGGTTTCTTGTACTCCCTTAAATATTTCCATTTAATATTTTTTGAGAAATACAACGAAACTTATCTATCTTTATCACTGGTTCAAAATTGTTGTGATCATTTTGAAAATTTCATTCAAAATTTGGAAAATGTTTATGGCGATGAAGAGTTCATGGATGAAGAAATCCTTGAATATTTGTACAAGAACCCTTTTTACCGCCAAGAAGAAATAGTAGTTTCTCTCTTGGATGAAAATGAAACCGAGCAGGAATTTAATGATGATAGTCATGTTCCATCCCCTGAAAATGATGAAGATTTACATCATCCTTGTCAGTCTTCTTCTGATCAAGAGTATGAGGAAAATTATTTATATGTTTCTTCAGACTGTTCATTTTCTGAATTTTTATTTGAAGAAAGAAATTGTGAAAATCATATCTATGAAATTGCATGTATAAACATTCTAGATAGTGAACCAATTAATGATTATTACACCCCACAGTTGTAAGAAAATAGTGAAGAAGGGCATACTGTCTTAGATACCTTTGAAACTGAAGAAACCACTCAGAATTTTTTATCTCTTGAAAATACAAACACAAGATTTCTAGACAGCCAAAATGAGATTCTTGTTGATTTACATGAAGAATTGAACATACAAGTTGTGGCTATTCCAATTGATAAATGTACAGAATACATGAATTTTCTTCTTGATATGGATGATAAGGAAAATAATCTATCTGTTGCTATTTATTTTGAGAAGGATCTTGAATTTGAAAACATAGAACAAGACCAAACAACACTTGAAGTAAGGAAAACAGTAAAATATGAGACTTCTATGTTTCTTTTTTCTCATCAACAAGAAGCAATTATAGATGTCGATTGTCCTTTTATTTTTTATCAACAAGCGGTAGTTATTCATGTTCTTCAAGATTCATTTGCATTTATGTTGGAAAAATTAGAGAAGAAGAATTTTGTGGCATTTCTACAATCATTCAGTGGTTTTAAATGGATGAGTTTTGAAATTGGATTCAAAATTGATTTTAAGTTTCCATTCTCTAATTATTTTTTCTTGCTTAAGGAAAGTGTGAGAAAAATTCAAGTAAGTAGTCACTTGCTTGATTGGTTACATTGACATTTTAGAATCACCTGATTCGACAAATGTCTCAACAACCTATAGTAGGAACTAGTTTGCAATAAGCTCATCTAGGAAAGAATATTTCTAGAAGTTTTGAGTTCAGCTTTTAGCATTTTCAGATTTCAGTTTGCAACATGCATAATTTCAGTGTACAGTTTTGGTTTTCAGTTTGAAAAGTGGGTTTGATTTCAGTTGGAGAAGGACACAAGTCAGTTTGTAGGTTGGGAACAACCCAATGGATGAAGGCACCTAGTTAGCGATTTCTTTTTTTCCTCACAAGGAGGAAAACATCCCCATTGGAGTCGATGTTAGTGTCCTATAATTTGTTCAAGGATCAAAGTCTGAATCGAGTGTTTGACATATATTAGGATGTTGAAGAAAATGGTGTTTGAAAGGGTAATGAAGTGTTCCTAGGGCTTCTTATCATCACATAAAGTGTAAAACTATCAATCAGTTACCTTCAACCATCAATCAAAGCCAAACAATAGAAGAAAATGTCAAAAGGAACCTCTCTCCACAAGTTTTCTACGCAAGTTCATTGTGCAAGTTTTGGAAATGACTAATTTTGAAGTCAACTTAAAATTCATTTTATGACCAAATGAAAAGGAATATTTGAAAACTGAAAGAGGCTTTTGTCAAGAATGAGCCCATTCAAAAACACCTCTCTCATTTTCTTCACAAGTGTCATGTTTTGGAATATTATAATGGATCTTTACAGCCTATTTTTCAGATTTCAACATTTAATGATTTCATGTTCTAGTCATTATCTTTGGGTGTCAATCCCAAGAAACTAGAGAGGAATTTTCAAAAATGAAAAGAGGTTTTTCTCAATAACGGGTTCATATACAAAAACCTCTATTATTTTTGTAACATATATCATTATACGAGAGATATGATGTTATCTTTGACCCCTGTTTTCTAGAAAATTGATTTATATTTCCTAGCACACAGTTCTAAACGTGTTGCTATAATTTTGTAACCAAATCCAACTTTGGGAAGTAGTTCCGCTCAACCACCTCAGCTTGGGGAAGATTATTATATATATATATTTGTAATTTTTATTGACTAAAGGGGTTTAGCAGAAGCATAGAGAAGATTTCTTTTGATCATTTTGTAATCTTTCTAAATTATAATGGAATATCAGTCAGAAGTCCATAGTTACTCCTACCAGAGATTCTTGTGATGGTGTTTTTGAAGAGTGTCCCTTTATATGTGTATGTAAATCTTATCTTAGTTTTCATTTAAATGTGTTTTCTTCAATGTTTGATTGGAAATTACATGATCATAATTCATCCATGTTTGATGATCTGATTCATAACAATTAAAGATTCCATAAAAAATTTCTAAAGTTGCATTAATAATTCGTCCTTAGATAGATTCTCTTAGTGTAATGGGTTGTTGAATTCCCTTTTCTACCACCATGATGCTACAATTTTATTGACTGATAAAACATCATCTACCTTACCTATGTTTCCTTGATAGCTCTACTACCAGTCATTGATAGTTTCCTTTGTAGTAAATTTGACTCCATGCCCAATGGATTATTTTTCTCCTCTATCATCCACAACATCTTAAAACCTTATTTCTATTTCAGATCTGGCCACTGAGCCTAATTTACATTGAGAGATCCCTCTCTGGTTTGGAAAGGACAGATTCCAAGCCCAAAGTGGTATGTGGTTACCTCTATGGTTTCCCTCTCACAGCCAAGGGAAATTACAGAGTGATAACACATTGGTGAAGGCTCTGAAATATTTTAGAGTCTATGTTATTCACTCCAGAATTATTGCATATGTTCCTAGAAGCATAGTGAAAGAGATTCTAAATCAACCTAACACAAATGGAAAGAGAGGAAAATGGATAAATAATATGCAGGAATATGATTTGGAAATAAAACCAAAAAAGTTGATCAAAGGCCAAGGCTTGGAAAAATGGTTAGTTGAATCAAAATGTAAAGTTCTTGAGGTAAATCAGATCACCGATATAACAAAACATCCCCAAGTTGAGTGTGAAGAGATAGATCTACAGAAGCCTTTGGTAAAAATTAATGATAAGTTTTCTTCCTCTCCCTGGTATAAAAACATTGTTTTTTATTTGCAAAATCTTCAATGTCCATCTAATTTCAGTCAAGCAAAGGTTAGGTCCCTTAACCTTCAAGCAATTACGTATTGTATTATGAATTGCATTATGAATGAAAATCTTTATTGGAAAGACCCTTTGGAAATTTTTCTTAATTATATTGTTGAGGATGAAACTACAAGTATCATAGATGAATTCCACAAAGGCATTTTTGGAGGACACCATGCTTGGAGAGAAACTGCATACAAAATATTGAGAGCTAGCTATTACTGGCCAAAGCTATTTTCTGAGGTAAATGCAAAGGTTAGAGCTTGCAGGGAATGTCAATTTTTTGCAAGAAAATAAAAACTCCCATCATTACCACTCATTCCCATAAACGTTGAAGATCCTTTCTAGCAGTGGGGTTTGCTACCAATTTTGACAACAACTGATTAGTTTTCAAAATGGGTAGAAGCAATTCCCACCAGGTTTGCTACCAATGCAGTTGTGATCAAATTCCTAGAACAAAATAGTTTAGCTAGGTTTCAATTCCCTAGTAAAATCATAAATAATAATGCTCAAGTATTCAAGTCCTTTCATTTAAAAATCAAGTGGTGAAAGGAAATTCAATTTGGGAAATGAAAGTATCTTCACTGGGGTTATGGTCACTCGCTAGAAGTGAAGTAAGGACTATGATGTCAGAGTAACTACACCATGGGATATGGATTCCTTTTGGCAGTGTAGAAACACCATGAGGATGAGGAAAAATGTCAGTGAATTTATTTATTATAATACTCAATTAAAATTAGTTTCCTAAGAGAAAAATCTATTCTAACCTAAATATTCTTGAAACAAGAAAAAATTGAAGTATGAAACGCAAGTTACAAATTTGACTCCTTAGTAAAAAATATAGACCTATATTACCTAGAACAACTCTAGAGTAAAGTTTAGTGAATGAAATATTTTAATCATTTCTGGTCATTTTTCTATATAAACATGTTGAATTATGAAATTAGTGGTCATTCAGTTTCTTCAATCATAGAATAAATGAGAAATAAAGTTTTGCTGAGATTTCAAGGAGAAAATATTTTTCAATAGATTTCTTAATTATTTTTTCTTGCAATAATGACTCCATAACCCAATAAAGGCACATGGTATATTGTTCTTCTATGTCTCACAGGGATACACAATCCCCAGATGGAGCCAGATGTGTTGGATTATTGAGAGGGGGGGTGAACCAGTAATAACGTAATTATAATCCTTTTTCTTCAAATGTTATATCAATGTAGAATTATTATCCAATAATGTGCAGTAATAAATAAACAATCACACACATACACAGTACACTAGTGTTTTATGTGGAAACCCAAATCGGGAGAAAACCACAGATTTTTTTTTCTTATATGTCTTGAAGAATTACATTCATTGGAAGCACCAACCTCCTTTGTTTTCCAGTTGCAACTGGAAGGAGGCTCCAACCCCCTAGTTTCTTAGGCTACAACCTGAGGGAAGCTCCAACTCCCCAAATTTCTGGCTACAACTAGAAGGAGGCTACAACCCCCAATGTTTTCCAGCTACAACCGGAAGGTGGCTACAACTACATGTCCTTGCCCCATCCTGCCACCCTGAAGTAGAAGTAGAATGATGGAACCACTGTCACATTATCACTGTGAGATATACCACTGTAAACTTGTACTGATAAATCTGAACCATGTATCAACCATGCATCAACCATGCATCAACCTGTACCTTAACCTCTAATCAACCTGTACAATAAACAAGTGCATCAACCATGCACAAACCTGTAATCAACCTGTACCATAAACAAGTGCATCCAACCATGTACCAATTATGTACCAATCATGTTTCAACTACTCATCAACTATGACTCATCAATATGTACCAACATCATCAACTATACACCTCATGTATTTACGCCAACTCATCATCTACTTGTCTCAACCATGTACCCAACATGTACCTCAACCAAAATCCCTCATCAATTTCATCATAAAAATATTATTTGTAGCTATGTAATAGACCTGGTGTATATGATCACATTCTTTCAAACCTTCCTTAACTTTAAAAACAAGAGACTAGCATTTTCATCAAACTTTTCTTTAGTCTCACATGCCTAGTTTTGGATTAGTCAAAAACCCTAACTTGAAGTAATCATAACTTTGAACCTGTTATGTATAAATATATGAAACTGATACAAAATTTTCTTCAGTGTGTTTTATGCAATTCCTCCAAGTGGCACTACTTGGAACCTCCCAGAAAAGGAGTTATAGCAAAAATGGCATACCTTGCTGAATTCTGACTTATTCTAGAGAGCGACCTTGTATAGAATGCCCCACACAAAATATTTGATGAAATGATATGAAACTGTTACAAAGTATACTAAAGACTGTACCCTAACTAACACATTTGGTCTCACTGAATTTTGATCTGTTATGAATAAGTTATGACGTTTGTACCCGAAACACCTGATTTTGACTAGTTTTAGGACTGGCCACAAACCCTATTTTTCACAGAGTTTAACTCCCAAAATAAAATGAACCACAAGATGAATTTGTAACCACAGATACTTGGATATGTTTTCTCACTTGCATAGCAATGTTAGGATCTGAATCATTATAAAAAACAAGTTATAGCAAAAAGGGTGAGATGACCTGAAAATAAAATACATTAGAAAGCACCATCAAAATAATTTATCCTTCCTTGCATTTCGACCTTCTTTTCTTCACTTTCCTTAGAATGTCGACTTAGATATCATTTTTATACCTAAGACACCTATATATATTCAATATGCTCATGTTTGATTCAAATGAGAGAGCCTTGCCTCTTATTTATACTCTCCAAGTAGCTTCCT
>JASDQU010033018.1:0-12459 GCA_032191745.1 Picea mariana | reverse complement strand
TCCAAAATGGAGGCTGGTAACAAAGAAACCAGAAGATACAGAGAACAAGGAGGATCTCCAGGGTCAGGAAAATCTTCGAGAGACAAAATGGACGACATAGCTAGGATAATTAAAGAACTGTCTAATAAGATTTTGAAAATGGAATTAGAGAAGACTAAAAATGACCATTTTCCCAGAAAGGATTTCAGAAGGAATCCCAATCCTCAAGTCCCACAAAGACAGATTAAGAATGAGGATCATAAAATCCCAAGCCCCTTCAAGAGTGAAAACTTCAATGGAGAGGAAGATTTAGAAGATCTTGAGGAATTACAGGAAGATATAAACAATCTGGGTGATGATGAGCCACAACCCTATTTATCAAGACAAGATTATGAAAAATTCTTAAATAAAGAAAATAGATTGGAAAATGACCTAAACGATAGTACTTCTGAAGATTTTACCTACCAGGGTATTGTTGATGGTATAATGGAAGAGCTTCAACAGAACTACAATCTAAGGCCTAGAAACAGGAGTGTTACAATCACCCAAAAGAAAAATATATTGCCGAGGAGCGAGACATAAGAGATAGTTTCAAAAAATGTTGAAAAACAGATTGTAAAAACCGACCCAACGGACACACAGCCTACCAAGGCTAAGGTAGCTGAAACACTCATAGTCAAAACACTGAAAGCAAAAGCTCCTGCAACTGAAACAAAACCTTCACCACAAAAGAAAGCTGATAAGAAGGGAGTCGAAGCCCAAAACGTTCAGAATGACAAAATTGTGGGAAATTTCAATCTGGAAAATGAAATCAATAAAATCAAGATCCCCATACCTCTTGTCGAGCTTGCAAAAAACCCAACATATAGAAAACAAATTTCCAAGTTGATTAGTTTTTCAAAATATGAAAGGCAAGCCGACGTCATTAACTTAGAAGACGACAAGTCGAACATAGTTTTTGGCCCTCATTTCGAAGGCGCCAAAGACACTGTTGCTCCCTTCTATATCACGTTAACCTTGTTCGACCAACTACTCCATAACTGTATGCTTGATTCTGGAGCATCCCAGAATGTAATGCCTAAAGCCATTATGTATAAATTGGGCCTTGAAATTACTAGGCCTTATGGAGATTTATATTCTTTCGATTCTAGAAAAGTTAAATGTATAGGCATGATTAAAGACTTGGTGGTAAATCTGGCTCAAATACCTGCGAAAAGCATTCTCATGGACGTAGTGGTCATCGATATCCCTCCGAAATATGGTATGTTGTTATATAGATCCTGGGGTACCAAGCTTGGGGGGTCCCTCCAGCTTGACATGACATATTCTACGATCCTAGTTTTTGGAGGACAGTTCACATGCCTGTATAGAGAGACCATGTTAGTGTTCACGGTAAGTGATCCGTGCAACCCAAATAATCACCCTGTATATATTTTTGATCAGGATCTAGGTAATTGTATCATATCCATTGACGATGATATTGTTTTAGGTATAGATGAAAGTTGTACAAAAGAAAAAACAGAAAAAGAAAAAAATAAACAAAGTGTATATAGCACTGGTGTGTGGAAGATGTTTTTTGACGGCGCTTCATCTTACCTTGGAGCCGAAGCAGGGGCGCTCCTTGTGGCCCCCGATAATCAATTTGTAATCCCTTTTTCCTATAGACTCCAATGGAATGTGGACCACACTAACAACGTATGCGAGTATGAAGCCTTAGTATTAGGGTTGGAAGGCGCTAGGAGAATGAAAATAAAAAACCTCGAAATCTTTGGTGATGCCGAGCTAATCGTAAAACAGGTAAACCGACAGTACCAGGCCAAACATCCTAGGCTGAGGTCTTACAGAAATTGCGTCTAGGATCTGATCGAAAATTTCTTCTCCTCTGTCAAAATCCACTACATTCCAAGAAATGAAAACCAACAGGCCGGTGCGTTAGCCAAAGCAGCCTCAACCTTCACACCTCCCATTGCTTTCAAACTAAAATATCATATACAAATGATGAACAACTGCGTAAATTTTTAGAATCAATAGAAGAGTTTGTTGAAACTCATGCCGACCAAGAAAACCAAAATGATCCTGTTTGGATCATGCAGGAAGGGGAAGACCCCCAAGAATTTCACGATAAAAATGCCAATCATCATATGTTTGTTCTAAAAAATAAACAGATCCCCAAGGGCCTAATTCCCTTGGAAAGGTTATTTAATCAAGACGATATCCCATTAAGATCCATCTTACAACCGCAACATGAAGAGGTTGAGGACTATGACATAGGTACCAAAGAAAACCCTCAGTTGGTGAAACTGTCCAAAYACCTGTCCCCAGAAAAYAAAAAGTAAATACGTTGAGTTTCTTAGAAAGTATAAAGACGTTTTCACTTGGTCTTACGACGAATTGAGAACTTATGATACTTCTATAATTGAACATAAAATTCCTTTGAAACCTGGTGTCAAGCCTTTTAAACAGAAACTCAGACAGATAAACCTTACTCTGCTACCAGTAATTGAAAAGGAAGTCAAAAAACTCTTGGATGCCAAAATCATYATCCCACTAAGATATTCCGAGTGGGTGGCTAATTTAGTCCCAGTAAGAAAGAAAAATGGMAAAATCAGACTRTGTGTCGATTTTAGAAACCTGAATCGATCATCACTCAAAGACAATTATYCATTGCCTAAGATGGACCACATTTTAGAGAGAGTAGTTGGWGCTAACARAATGTCAATGATTAATGGTTTTTCAGGTTACAATCAGATCGCAGTACACCATGATGATAAGAAAAAAACAACTTTCACTACCCCTTGGGGTACCTTCATGTACGATAAAATGCCTTTCGACTTGATGAATGCAGGGGCAACCTTCCAACGAGCCATGGACATTGCCTTYRTGGGTGAGAAAGATAAATTCRTTGTTATCTATCTCGATGATCTGACCATTTTTTCAAAATCTGATGCGGAACATCTAGTGCACCTAAAGCAAACTTTCGAGAAATGTCGTAAATTCGGTTTGTCCCTCAATCCCAAAAAGTCTCATTTCGCTATGCAAGAAGGTAAGCTATTGGGTCATGTAGTGTCAAAAGACGGAATCAAAATCGATCCTAAAATAATTGAGGCAATATATACTATAAATATCCCTAGAAATGTAAAAGAAATCCAATCCTTCCTAGGAAAAATAAATTTCTTGAGAAGATTTATCCCTAACTTCGTTGAAATTGTGAAGTTGATCATAGATATGTTGAAAAAGAACAGTGAGATAAAGTGGACAAGTGAAGCCAAAGAATCTTTTCAATGAATCAAAAAATTTATCAGCGAAGCACCAGTCTTAGCAAGTCCCAATTACACAAAAGAATTTCTGATTTTTTCCTTCGCTTCCGAACACACTATCGCAGCTGTATTGTTACAGAAAAATGAAGAAGGCTTTGAACAACCCATTGTTTTTTTCAGTAAAAGCATGAGAGACGCTGAGTTGAAATATAATATACTAGAAAAGCAATTTTACACAATGGTAAAGGCTCTCAAGTCTTTCAGAATGTACGTATTACATTCGAAGATCATAGCCTATGTTCCTACAAGCTCAGTCAAAGACATACTGGTTCAGACAGATATAGATGGGAGAAGAGGCAGATGGTTAGCTAAGATTCAAGAGTTCGATCTTGAAGTCAAACCAACAAAACTCATTAAAGGCCAAGGTCTGGCTAAATTGTTGGCCGAATCTAACTTGGAGGCACTTGGAATAAATCAGCTACAAGAAGACGAGAGTTCTCTAGAAATAAATGAACTCGATTTCATTGCTCCTACGATTGAGATTGAAGACAGGTTTTCTTCTTCAGTCTGGTATCATGATATTGTTTCTTATCTATTGACCCTTCAATGTCCCAGTGAATTAACCATATCTAAATCCAGGACACTGAAGTTGCATGCTATAAAATACTGTATTATAGACGGAAAACTATTTTGGAAGGACCCCTGGGTTTCTTGTTGAGCTGCTTGGTCGAGACCAAAACTGAAAAGGTTATAGATGAGTTCCATGAGGGAGTGTGTGGAGGACACAACGCTTGGCGAGCCACAGCTTATCAAATCTTAAGATCTGGATATTACTGGCCCAAACTTTTCACAGATGTAAATACTAAAGTTCGAGCTTGTGTTCCCTGTCAGTTGTTTACAGGTAAACAGAAAATCCCAACTTTACCTCTAATTCTAGTTAAAGCCAAAGCCCCTTTTTAGCAGTGGGGCATCAATTTTATCGGAGAGATTCACCCACATTCCAATGCTCAGCACAGGTGGATTCTAACCGCAACGAACTATTTTACTAAGTGGGTGGAAGCTATTCCCATGAGAAATGCGACTAACATAGTTGTAATCAAATTTCTGGAAGAAAACATTTTATCCAGATTCGACTGTCCCCAAAAAATATTCACCAACAATGCACAAGCATTCAAATCGATGGCTATGGTAATCTTTTGCCAAAAATTCAACATCATATTAGGACACTCCACAGCTTATTATCTGCAGGGCAACAATTTAGCTGAATCATCTAACAAAAGTCTGACAACTGTGATAAAAAAAATATTGACTAACAACAAGAAGACGTGGCATATTCATTTGAAATACACTCTATGGGCCAACAGGATAAGTACCAAAAGGGCGATCGGAATGTCCCCTTTTCAGATTGTTTATGGTACCGATGTTATTTTACCAATCAATCTAGCTCTCTTGTAATGAAGATTTGGCAAGATTCAAACGAAGAACCTAACGACATTACTAGGAGAGCAAACCAGTTGGTCGAAGTTCAACAAAATAGGATTGAAGTAAACGAAAAGCTACAGAGATATCAAGATAAGATGAAGGCTTTGTTTGATCAGAAGGCTAAGGATAGAGATTTTCTCCTTGGAGATCTGGTACTAAAATGGGAAGCTAGAAGAGAAGACGTTGACAAACACGAAAAATTCGACTCGATCTGGTCCGACCCATATAGAGTCTCGGCCTCAAAAGGAGAAAATGTTTTTTCATTAGAAAATCTAAATGGAGATTTTCTAAGCGCCCCTGTAAATGGGCGATATCTTAAACACTACATGCAGTAATATGTTTTCAGACTTTCATTGTATATACCGGTTTGTTTTCACATTTTCTTTATAGTCACATTGCTTTCGGTAGATTAATATATATATATATATATATATATATATATATCAAGATTTTTCAGAGGATGCAAATACAAAGCAGTTCAAATCTAGCAGTTCACAGAGTTAGTATGAGTGTGTCTGACAGTTATCAGTTGTTCGCAGGAAAAGCGTGAGGACTCAAGAGACCAATTTTACTACAGGGGTAATCCACATGGATAACCATGATAAATACTTGCCCTAAAGGTAATGAGTAAACAATCTTCTGGCTGTAAATACGACGAACTTTTAAGGTATGAACTCTGACCCGAGAACCTGAGTTAAAAATATCCTAAGAGGTACAAGTGAACGAGATGCTAATTTTTTATAAAAAATAAAAAATAAACAATAAAAAATAAAATAAAATTTTATATAAATAAATGATTAATACTCGTTAGCACTCCCAAGTTTCCGAGGTTCTCTCACCTTTCCACTTCAATCACTATCAAGCTTACTCTTCACCAAATCTTATTTTTCTCCCTTTAAGTCTCATCTTAATTTCGGAAATGTTCAAACTAACTTTCGAAGCAAAGATAGGTAAAATCCTCTGTTTTTCCTAAGCCTTGGTTGAAACGGAAGTATGTCTAGTCTAATATTAACCTTTTTAGTCCTTCTACCAGAAATAAAAGGATCGTTTTCGCTCAAGTGAAGTCCCTAAAAAAAAAGTGTTAATAAATTTTCCCTGAGAGTCTCCATAAAGTTAGAGTGTCTAAGGACCAAAAGTAGATCAATCCAGAGCTTTTTAATAAGTTGACAGACCTTTGCTATAATAAAAAAAAAAAAATTCCCTGAGTATGTTACATACTTATTGATTGCCCCCACTTCATAACAAATATGTATAGAAAGAGATGGTGAAAGGAAATTCGTTATCGATTGCCCCCATCTAACATAACAAGGTGGTGAAAGGAAATTCGTTATTGATTGCCCCCATCTAATATAAAGAGATGATGAAAGAAAATTCATTATATGATTGCCCTCATCTAAGCATTTAAATTCAAAAATTAATAAAGTGGTGAAAGGAAATTCAATGTGGAAAATCCAGTAACTTCACCGGGGTACTAAACAGGCCCGCTGGCAGTGAAGCAATGTCTCCATAACGGGCAAGGCTGTTATATACAAAATGCAAGATGCTCTGGTATTTTTCTTCTTTCATCCAGATTACACTCTAAGATTATGGGATTCTAGATTACACTCTAAGAGTCTCTCGATGCGAATACGATCAAATAAAAACCGGTAGAACGACTAATCTTGTTTTGATTATCTTGCACAATTCTGAGGTCGGTTTTAGAAAAGGAAATCCAAGTGATCCTATTTCGAGGTTGTCGAACGCTTTAGTTTGGAAAGTTTTCCGAAGTTAAAGTTGGGATCTTTATCCCCTTAGTAGTTTTCGCAGCTATGTCTCACAGACCGAAATAACCGACCCCATTTACCCAATAAAAGGCACTAAGTCCTCCCATTCTCCTCATCCCACAAGGAGACGAGGTCCCCAATTGGAGCCAATGTTGAAGCTAGGTTTGAAAATTTTCACCTTTAAAACAAAAACTTTTCTCTTTTGGGATTTGGCTTTTCATAAGTATAATCCTCACTATCAGTCCCAAAGACCGGTACCGAAGTCCCGAAATGATTTCATTTCTTCGTTATAATTAAAGAGAGAAAGTTCAAGTGTTATTAGAGTCTAGACGCACGTTCTATAAAGTACTTCAAATTGCGATAATTTAAAACCCTAAAGGATTTAATTAACCATCTTTTAATCTTTCAGGATTCGGGGTTTACTCAGAACATCACCTTTTTAATACATTTTGAATCGCGAAATCCCGATTCCCGATTTCCTGAAGGAAGTGAAAGTCAGTCTTAATCTTGATTAATTAATTTAAAACTAATCCCATCGCAATTTTGGGATTCGGGGTTTAGTGGTGACATACCTCATGTAACCGCGATCCCCGAAACCCCGAAACGTGAAGTCCCGACTCAATACTAAAGTTAAGGCTTAAAACTAATCTCATCATGATTTTGGGATTCGGGGTTTAGTGGTGACATACCTCATGTAATCGCAATCCCCGAAACGCGAAGTCCCGACTCAATACTGAAGGATCCCCGAAACTCCGAAACGCGAAGCCGTGACTCAATACCGAAATTTAAAGAGAACTAACTTCATTTTAAAAATACATTTAATGGTAATTAAACTTCTTAGGTACTTTCCTTTTGGTCTCCGTCAAAAGAGATTTTTTGAATGTTGATTTTAGAATTGTAGAAATACGGCCACATTAATAACGGATAGATCATGATTTATGTGACACAAATGCGTATCTCATAAATATTCTCTGCATTAAAGGTATTAAATTCTTGACAGTTGCTTCAATACTTTCACCATAAAATGAGTTAAAAGAAAATTAGAGGTTTGTGTTTTGAAACTTATTCTCGTTTTTTCTATCAGAAGTAAGATAATATAGCCGAGCTTTCACATCTCTCTTCTGTGATAGGTTTTCATTCCAATACAGAGTCATGGCACCAAAGAAGGGACCCAAGAAGAGTGAAGATACAGCTGAGAGTTCCAGCCCAGAGGGAGATGTCATATCAGACACCACACCACATGCTATCGACTCAATTAAATCATGGAGACAAATTTATGAAAATCTGGACAGCGAGATAAAAAATTCCCCTAACGACTCTGAGAATCACCTTCGGGACATAACAGAATCAAAACTCCACAAAATTGCAACACGCCCACGGCTCATGGCGTACAACGACATGATCAGTTGGGCTTTGGACAAGGTTGATATTCCAACGAGAAGCATTTTAAATGATCAAGGGGCCATTATCGGCTCATTCAAACCTAAACATATCCAAGTTATGTACAAACTCTCACCCAATCCTAATTTCATTTACAATGCCGAATTTATAGTTGAATTCCAGAGAAAGGAATTCACTGAGGTAGACCAAACTTACCCCAATTTAATCAAAGGTTGGTGGAGATGTCCATCAAAATTTAGGGCCGATACCCACGGAATTTATGCCACAACTTTTTTGAATGAGTACATGGTTTATGTAGCCATGATGCTATGTAGACTCTTCGACAAAAAAAATCCCTGTCATTTCCCCGSAGAATGGGTGCCCTTTTTGGAAGAAGCATCAGAAGGATATAGTTTMAACTAGRACAAGATTTTATTTGATAATATAGCCAAAGAGATTTCGGATTACAGAGCTGCAAGAGCTCRAGGTSAACCAGTGGCCTTCTACATGTCAGCATACCTCATGGAYGCAATTTGTTTTATGACTCCATTACCCATGATGAATTGGAGTTGGAACATAACCTGCCCTGAACCCATTCACAAATATCACTCTGAGCTGTGGGAAGAAAATGCAAAAAAATCATTTTACGAAATTTTCCATTTTGTGGTGATACCAATGCATAAAATGTTTTTCGGCTGTGACCCTCCTCGCATTTCTAAAGTAGTTTCAAATAACCTCAAGCAAATAGCATACTGGTTCATTGAAGAAAGCTTCTCCTACATCAGGGTTTATGGGTGCTCAATCCCCCCTCACGCACTTCCAAAATTCCTTCCAGATAGACTAGTGTGTAGGGAAGTAGCACACCAAATAGTAAAAGGTGGTATTGGAATAGAGCTAAAGGTAGCTCAAAATAAGTCCTGGCCAATCTTCCCTGTGCACATCGAGAAATTTTCATTACTAAATTTGGGACATTCTAGGGTGGAAGCAGAAGCACTCGAAGAAGTTAAACTGTTAAATATTGAGTACAAAAGGCATGACCCTTATCAATTAGTGAACAAACACTTGATACACTACAATATGAAAGCCTATGAACATGAGGAGTCCCCTTGGGACGACATGTTCAAAGGGACCAAGTCTTATGAAGAAGTGTTGGAAAGAGTACAAACATTGTCGTCCGACCTACAAGTAAGCTTTCAGACCTTTCAGAAGCATCGATGGAGTGGTCTGCCCCAAGTACTTCAAGGGGAAGAAATTAGCCTCCCCCATGAGCAAGAAAGCGTTCCACCAGGTTTCGAGCAGGAAGCACCAAAGAAGGGAAATCCCAAAAAAGCTCTATAGGATACAGAAAGGCCTCCACCAAGAAAAAAGACCAAAGCAGAGAAAAGGTCAAGGAGACCTCCCAAGTCTGGTAAGCCTACTCCCACTTCATCACCAGGGGTTGATGTCAACAGGCCTAAAGCAGGAGGAGGGAAAGGATCTACGGAGCTAGGGAGTCCCATAGCTTCCTTAACCCCCTTACAGTCCACTTTTGGACTCCCACAGATGGTAGTTCTATTTGTTGATGACCTTACCTCCATTCCCATAGATGAAATTCCTCCTTCCGATTATTTTTTCACTAGAAAAAGGAAGGCCATCCTGAAATAGGAGATGCATAAGAGGGAGGGAAACATGGTTAAAAAAAATAAAGTCTTGATAGATGGACAAAATTTGGAGGAAGAAGATTTCGCTACAGAGATAGCAGGTTCCATGGGAGCCATGGAAACAACAAACTTTTTTATAGTGCGAAAAATGATAACAAGGATAAAGAAGAGTGATAAAATCATAGCGCAATTACGAGAGCAATTAAATAATGTTGAGGAAAGCATTAGAGATGAAATGAGTAAAAGCTTAGAGCGGACAAGGGTTGCTGAAAGGTTAGAGGTTCAATCACTCAAAATGAGTTTGGACGAAATGAGCTAGGAAATACAAATAAGTCAGCTACAGATTACTCAGCAAAATGAGCACACAGAACAGTTGCAGGCTAGACTAATATCGATGGAAGATCAGATTATAGACCTAAAAGCTTTCTAGGCCCAGTCACTAGAAGTGAATTCAAAAATAGAAATTGAACAGCAGAAATTGATTTCCAAGATTAAAATTGTTCAGAATTACTTTCAAGGAGTAGATAATGCCTTTGATAATATTATCCTGAGGGAAAAAGAAGCCAAAGCAGTGAGGATTACTCTCCAAAAGGATATTATATATGTGTACTCTGGTCAGCAGCAACCTTGTGCATGAGGATCCACTGGTTACAATTATCCACCTAACCCAGTGTATGGTCCTACAGGTGTTCCTATGCCACACCAGTATCACCCGCAGATTAACCGATAATTACCTTTCCTTGGGACTCTGGATCTCCCAAACTTGTCTCGGTTAACGAATGATCCTATTTTTCATTCTCCAGTTTGGCCAGTTATTCCAACTAAACTTCCTTCTGATATTCCGAAATTTGACAGAAAATCTGGAGAAGATCTAAATAACCATGTGATGACTTTCCATTTGTGGTGTTCATCAAACTCCCTCATGGATGATTCTATACGTTTGCAAATTTTCCAACAAACACTTACGGGTTCTGCAGCAAAGCGGTATATTGAACTACCACGTGCTTCTTTTCATGATTTCAACTCCCTTGCCATGTCTTTCCTCACGCACTTTCTACTACCTATTCACTACGAGACGAGTACTGAACTCTTGACCTCCCTTCGTCAAACTAACTCCGTGCATATCTCTGACCATATTCATGAGTGGAGACGACGACGAAGGTTGATCAAAGCAATCATTCCTGACATATTATTGGCGGAGTGGTTTACTAAATCACTTTTACCCATGATCGCTCACGATCTCGCTATGGGTGGCGCAGTCACCGAGTAAGAAGCCATTGCTCGGGCTCAGTACTTAGATTTGGTTTATTCACAATATAGTACTTTGTATGAGTTAATTTCGAATGCTGCTCGAGCTAATACCGATCCATCCAAGTCGTCATCCTCATCTCATGCGGACGGTGTTATCGGTTCTGTCACAACTCAATCTCCTTTCTAGTCAACCACACTCTCCTCTGCCTCCCCCCAAACTCAAATTTATGAAGTGAATACAATTCAATTTGCCCCTTCACAAAAATACGGAGGTAAGAAGAAGACGAGAAATAAACCGAAGAAAAACAATAACAATGAACAACCAAAAAATCAAACTCAAACCCCTGCTGCCGAAAAGCAACCACAGCGGAAACAGAAATTCCCATGTCTCATTTGTGGTGATGATCACTACACCCAGATTGTCCACATCGCGTTGAAGTGGCCAAACTTTTTAAAGGGAATTCACAACCCGCCATGCTTACTCAGCCTTCCACAGCAACAATCCTTGGTTGCTCAAACCCCCACTCCTGGGGGGAGTTCCAGCTAATCCCATGATGAGGCCTCAACAAGTGCCCATATTTACATGATTAACGGGATTGATTTGACCACTTGCACTACGATATATGACACACCAATTAAACCTGATAAGCCAAAGGCCACTAACAATTCTTTACCGGACCCATCACCATCCTTTGTTAGTCCTCTGTCCGGGTCACTCTGGATCGAGAAACCTTTGTTTGACTCCATCTTACGCCCTACTAAGAGCACTATTCAGAAATCTACCTTCAATCCTAGTTCACGGGCTACCCAAAACTACAACATCATTGAAGATTTGGGTCAAGCACCATGTGCTATGTCTGCTTTAGAAGTTCTACAACACTATCCCAGTCAATGTAGAATGCTCTTGGCTGCCATTGGAGCTTTTGATCCCGAGTCATCTAATAATATCACGTTTAATCTGGATGATTATAAGTCTTGACTCTCCCACCAACTAGCTTTTCAAATCGATGTTGTTGTTCACAATCAACAAATCGACCAAACTATCTTGGATGAGGGAGCCTCTACTTGTGTCACGTCTTTGGCTTGTTGGAAAGGCTTGAAATCACCTATGCTTAACAAATCCCCAATGATGTTACGCCCCTTCGATGGGTGAGGTTTTCATCCCCATGGGCTTTTACAGTCCTTGCCCATGCAATTGGGTGGAAAAACCGTTACTATTGATGTCGAGGTGGTCGATGCTCCCCTCGATTACAACTTGTTACTTGGAAGAAGTTGGTTTTATGCTATGACTGTCGTTGCCTTGTCGGTCTTTCGATATGTACAATTTCCTCATCAGGGCAAAATTGTCACTGTTGATCAGTTGGATTTCTACACGACCGATGCTCGTGCTCCCGCTACCAACAATATTCCTTTCTTAGGAGACCACAAGATCATGTATGAAAGCGTTAGTGTTGGCTTACTGAAAGATTCTAGCCTCATGGGTACCTTCCCTACACCACTTCCACCGACTACACATCATATTGCCACTATCGATATGATTTTGACTGTAGCTTATCAATCTTTGGAATCATCTGACCCTTGGATTGTACCTAGTCTGTTGGAATTCGATGCACTAGGTGACACCATGCCACTTAGTTTAGTCGAAACATCATACGTTTCTATCCAATCTGCTTCTCCCTCTTCGGATGACCAACATCTATTGGCACC